>QYAJ01000108.1:204841-271748 GCA_003988865.1 Phialocephala sp. D728
CCTCCCCACCCAACGGGTAATAAAATATCGATTACCCTCCCCATGGGCACCCACCCATGTGGATACCCTTGGTCAGCCGCAACCCGTGCCGCGCTCTAACTGTCACATTCAGCCTAGGAAGACAAGGATGCTAAAGAAGCTCCTCCTTCATCAACAAAGTATTATTGAGGTAAAGGACGAAAGCAACTCGTGGAACAGCCCAACTAAATAAGTATGAAGAAAGGCAACCTCCACTCTACATCAGCGAAAAGTAAACCATAACAGATTTACATCTTCAACTCACTCCAACACTCAAACTAAAACCAAAACCAACGAGACCCTACTCAAACATCAACTTCAAAATGAACTCCAGCACTAAGGTACTGGAAAGATTTTGGCGGAAGAGGGAATATAAATCTAAGATACTAGGTCTTAGTTCTGCCTTCTTGCAAAAAAGAATTAAAATTCTTCAAAATTTCACATGGAAAAAGACTTTGTTGAAAATGTAATATTCGAGTAATTTACGACTATTAAGGTAGCTCGATTCTCCTCAATCATTTAAAGGGCGTCGATGCGGAGAACCTCGCTTAAAATAGCCACTAATCCTGCTCCGGGACTCGGGAATATGTAAGGTGAATTTAGTCGTAAAGCAGTTAAAAAATTATACAGTAAACTGCGGGCTAAATCAACAGAAACTGCCGTATCTCCTCGACAATGAAATCAGAATCCTCCTTCACCCCTAGGCCACCTCCAGCAAGATGACCAAACACAGATTCCACACATCGAAACTCTCCATTCTTGAGGTGCTTCACCTCCTCTTCACTATCTTCGTATGAGAAGAACTGGTCCGTTCTCGAAGGCATGATCAGACATCTCGCCTTAATCCTCTCCAATGTCTTCGCAAGATCCCCTTTGTCTTCTGCGTAGTACATGGTTATATCTCCCTTTTGCCAAGTCCACAGCATCAACAGCAAATTATTGGCGTCACCCGCTCCGGACCATTCAGCATCCAAGTAATCCTCCAAAGTCCCGAAACCAAGCTGTTCCCAATAGCGCTGCTTATACCACGCCGAAGATAGCGCCCAAGTGGAAAATATTCTATCCAGGGCCTTCAATCCCTTCCTCGGAGGCTCGATGTAATGTCCATTTTGAAAGTCGGATGAAAACATAAGGGCATACTTTAGAGTATCTAAAACACTCCAACAATGCCAGCTTGTACGTGCACTACCTGCTAAACATACTACATTCTCCACAAAATCTGGAAACAGCGTGCTCATGTGGTACGCCTGCTGCCCGCCCATACTGAACCCAATGTATGCAAATAGCCTCTCGATACCTAGACTCTGACACAAGGCATACTGAAAGCGTATGTTGTCTTCATATGTCGTGTGAGGGAAGTTGGGACCATGGAACGGCTCGGGCGTATTGCTAGGCGATGAAGACTCCCCGCCGCCGAGGAGACCAGTGATGATTATGAAATAGTTTGACGGTGGGAGGATTGGATCGGGTCTATGCTCTGTTGAGTATAGAAATGGAAGTGTGTCCGAAAGCAAGCCGCCAAAGCATGTTGGCAGTAAAATTGCGGGATTCGACGAGTCGCCAAAAGTCCAGAATGCAAGTTTTGCAGGGAACTTGAGACCTGCGGGCTCGGACTGAGGTGAGAGCGCGATGGTGCGCTCAAAGAACTGTGGTTTGGGCATTTTGCAAGTGAGTGGATGTGTATGCTTGGTGCCACCGAGTCATCCCACCTTCAAGAGGTTCCCAGTGACTCATGATCACGTGGATCAAGGCCCGTCAGATCTTCGGGAGAATTTTTTGTATATTCAAGAAAATACGTCACAGGAACAGCATTTAGTTCCTTTCAAGCACCCGGAGTCCTGGACGATATTTCTTGGATCTTATAAATTTGTACTTCTTCGTCCTCTGAGCCTATGAATGCGAGTTCTGTGCGTTGATGCTTTAGATTGCGATCCTATAGTATTAGGGACATTGTTAGTAGTTAGCAACTCTGATAACTTATATAGTAGGCACCTTACGAAAGTCACAGCAGTGTCAACATGCGCAGTGATTAGCGCGGACCAAGTAAATGTGAAGACGGTGTGTGGCGCCTTGGGAGGTGTGTAAAGAAGCTCCCCTAGGTTTGGACAAGCCAGACACCGTGCTCTAACTCATGTGCATCCCAGAATTTCTTTTTGGCCACTCCCTTAGTGCCCTGTTGGCTTTCTATGGAATAGTATTGTCTCATAAACTCCATGTTTCTCTCTGTAGGGAAGAAAAAGGCCCAGAGCTTCACCCCGGCTGACAGGGCGCCACCTTGATCTACATCTAAGATGTGAAAGTGCAGTTAGCGAAGACTTCTTTACTCTGTTGCCTACAGTCTTTCTCGCCAGTATGTAAGTCGCTCTTCGACCCGGAACTCTGTATCAATATCGAGACACGATTCCTCTCGATTATCTTCGCCTCCTTTATGACTTCGGGATGCTGCCTAGTCTTGTTAATGCTACTCAGGCGCAGGAACCTGGTCTGTTGTGCAACAATCGCTTTATCTGCTTTGAAATCCTCGCTGTCATGACACGAATCTGTTCGTCATCCTGGACATGGTCACTATTGGCACACAGACTAATCTATAAGGAGTCAATATTCCTCATCTATGAGCTGTTGGTGGGGGGTAGAAAAAGCTAACATCCGGATTTGCTTTCGGCTTGCAAAGTTTTTCTGTCTTATCGCACACCATTTTAATGATGATTTCTTTTCGGGACTCGCTCCAGAAGTCTTCGGAGGGCGCGATCTGGGGTGCGAATAGCTTACCTTTGAATCGCTTGATGAACTCCTCGTGTGACGGTTCAAAAGCCATTTTCCATCCTCTTATTGTTTGAAGCAGTTCCCAGTCTTGCTTAGGATATTGTGCAAACCATTCTTTCGGAGTTTTCTTGGAAAGGAAATAACATTGTTGGGAGCGTTTTCTACTTTCCTCTTGAATTTTACCCGGTTTTTGCGCTTTAGCGGTTGCCATCCTACGTGTTTGAACCATTGATACTATTTCAAGTGACTTCTAAAGCCGCAATATATTTTAGGCACTATGTAGAATCAGCTCATTTAAAATATTTTTCCTTCCATATTATATAATGGAGAGAATGATATTTAAAAATAGTTTCTTTATATTCAAATCCGAGCCTCAAATAAAGAAATAGAAAGTGAAACTGAAAACGGAATAAACAAAGATAATAGATTTCGTTGTTTTTGTTGAGCGTATTGAGATAGTCTAATTATACTCAGTCTATAGTAATATGTGACAGGGAATGCGTCGATTCAAATATATTGTCGCTCCTCCACAGAGTGTGATTTTGGGTACAGGTAGTATCCCAGTCACGTGGTCTTCGATTGGTTTTGCCTGCGATCAGATTATTTTTATTTTCAGGTTGTTATCTTGATGATTCATGGTCCAAGTGGCTTATCGGCTCTCGGATCCCGAAAAGGATGAGTTCAGCCTCCCGATACGTTGCAATGTCTTAGAATTTCTTTTGAGTTGCCGAGTGAATACGCGTTTGTACAACGGGTGGGAGGACAGATGGCGAAGATCGGAATTTGAAATCGAGGTTGCCTAGAGGTCTTTTCAAACAAGATCGAGCAAACAGTGTCATGCCCTCGCCAGCTTTTCCTTGAAAGACACACGAGTTTCCTTGTTGTCGTTCAAGCGATTGTTTTAGATCAATCGAGGCAGGAGCAAACCCCATGCCGTCGACGACACCACGATATCTAGAGCACAAATTCAACTGCTATCAAACCATCAGTGCATTTTCCAAGACGCATATCCCCTTCGGATTGATTGCCCAAGACAGAGCCACGATGTCGAAAGGTCAAGACCCTCCTCCACCAGCCTACACTCCTTCTCAAAACCCCGCCTACCAACCCGGTTCTGGTTCAGCAGCATACACCAACGGGCCTCCTCTCCAACAACAACCCTACCCTTCGAATCCAGGTCAAGGTCCTCCTCAACAGCCGCAACCTACATATCAACAGGATGCTAATGGTGCCGAGAGAGTCATTGTGGTGGAGGAGAGACATACGTCGGGAGGGGATGTCTTGGTTGGATGCTGTGCGGGTTGTGCGGCGGGATGCTGTTGTTGTGGGTGTGTTGTTATGTGAGGATTAGATGGAAGAGTGGATAAGGAAAGAAAAGAGCTTGGGAGTAGGGATGGCATGGGGGGGTGTGGGAAGGGATATGGAATGGTCGACAGACATTGCGATGATTCAATAAAGGATTGCGAATAGTCATATTAGGAGAATAATGGGTACTAGACTGCAACTGGAGAAGTGGAAGAAGGCCGGTATCAAGCTGTATGATATGGCCGTTTCTCTTTGAACGTCTAAAGCTTTCGGTATCTGGCAATACACGTCGAGGGTCTAGAGCCTCGGTACCTTCACAGATTGCTAAACTCCCCCACAATAGCAGAGTATCATGCACTAAGCTCCTCTGAATTTCATCATGAATGAAGCGTGCTAAGTAATATTCTTCTTGCTTCCCATCTCCTCACTTCTCCCAGGAGCCAGGTATAGGTACCTCAAGATCAGGCAAGTCACCTGATCCATCGACCCCCAGTCCTACCTACGTACGGCCTATCAACCAATGCGCACCTTATCACACTCCACCCCTACCCAATAAATCTCATCCACATATACATCCAACACGCGCGCGGCTGTCTTAAACTCCAAGCGTTTAATTATCTAAAGGCGCGTAATTCCTAGGCGAGGTCTCCTTCGGCACATTCAATTGGCTGAATACGAAGTAGGATTCAGCCTTAAGAGATTTGCAGTCAGATCATCCGGATATTTTTGATAGCCGCCCTTAGTACACCTCTCTCTTGGTCTCCTTGATATATGTTTTAGACTTGGTGATAGGATATTCAGGTTCTAGTTTCGGCGTGCTAAACAGTTTTATACGACTTGCCAAGGCTCGCTTGCGAAAAGGGGGGACAGAACGAGGACTGGACCAGGACCAGGACTTGGCTCGCTTTGCATATACGCATACGACATACAAACCTCCCATCCTCATCTTCGTCCTTATCTTTAGTAGCAATATAGACTTCACCATTCAAGAAAATGCAAGCTTCACCACCACCACCAAGCACAAATTCCCACAACCAACCTCCAGCCTATGCGCTTCAGCAACAACCTCAACCTTGGTCCATTCACGGTATAGGCACAACAAGGCCTGACTCTAATACCAGTCCAGGAGGCTATGATCAGCAGCAGCAAGATGAGAGAAGGAGAGCAGAAGATGAGAAATTGAACGTGGGCGATATGTGCTTGGGTTGTTGGGCTATTTGCTGTCGAGGAGGATGCTGTTGTCGATGTGTGATTATGTGAATTTTGCGGGCGTGGTTGTAGGGGATGGGGATTGAGGTGGGGGCGTGAGAGGAGGTGATCCCCGAATGAAAGACGGGCTGCCGGAGGTGATAGAGGAGGGAGTTGAAAGCAGTAGCATGGTAGGCTAGACACTGGTAGAATCAGACCCAACATTGAATATTAGATTATACAGGTGAACTGTTACAGATGAAAAGTGAATTCATGGTACCATATCTCCAGATCTTCGTCTAGCCCTTCCTGCCTCCAACAACCTCAACTCCACCACCACAACAACAAGCCTACTAATAAGCAATTCGTCTGTAAGTATTTCAGAATTTCCTTGATTCGCGTAGACATTGATTATATTTCAGATATCAAGATGGCGACAATCACCACAGGCGGCAAGTGCAATCCAGCCACCATTGCTCAGATGAGAAAGCGCGACGCGCAAGGTGGCTTCGATGGCAGTCTCAGTTCATTTTACCAACAAGTCACCGTTCGTCATACCAAGCATGAGCATGATCCTATTGGTCAAGATCCTGAGCAAACATCGAGTCCAACCAAGAGGACTAAGTTGAGCCATCACAATTCCGACATGGAAGAAGCGAGAATGCAAAGGGAAATAGAAAAGGCGAAGAGAGAATCAATTGAGGAAAAGTACTGACATTTGGAGACGGAGAATGTTACGCTGAAGGCCGAGAATGAGGTGTTGAAGGCTGAGAGTGAGGTGTTGAAAGCAGAAAAGGTCGCTCTCGAGGGGAAATTGTCGAGTATGGAAGCAAACATACGAAAATTGAGGAAAGCGTTTGGAGCGTTGGATGTTACAGTAGTCCGTGCCGCGCTCTATTCCCGATAGGACCCAATCTCTCAGCTTTGTAAGCATATCGAGACTCACGACACCGATGAGCGCGTTGCACATGGACTCGAATTCGCTCATTTGTTGGGTTACTTTGCTTCTAGCAACCACCCAGTCAGCCGAGAGTACCAGCAATTGTTCAAACTCATTCGAAGACTCATGCCCAAGACGAGCCAGCTCGTCAATTCTACTACTAGCAAGTCGGCATTCACACCTTTTACCAAACCAATACGCCCCACCAGCTGGAAAGACTCAAACCAGCTTCCTCTACACCCAGGATGCATCGAGTTCCGCCGGCAATTCTATTGGCCTTGATAGCCAGTCTCAGTTCCAGGTACGATCATCTACGATGACGCCCGGTTACCAAGTAGCTCAACTAGGCAGGCACTCCTTGATAGCGGAGCCTTACCAGTGTGCACCCTCCTGGGAGCAATTTGACAGCTTTACCGTCAGTTCCGATTTGCAAGAACAACCATTCAATCAGGATACAATTCGGTTTAGCTATCAGACCTTTCCAGCTTCATCTATGCCAGACTTGCGATCGATGGGACCACTCCTAGGGGACTATATTGGCTTCCAACAGGAACCATTACGCGAGGCAACACTTGACCATGACTGGCAAACTGCTACAGATTCGACTGTGTCCAATGTATCACAGACAATCCAGCACCGTGAGGGTATTTGAGAGGCCCGGTCTGTTGGGAGGGGCGGATCTTGTCAGAATTAGATTCCGAGACCTCCAGCGCTTCCATGGCAACTTGGGATCTTGTTGATGTAGCAAAGGGCGGAGGAGCATTCAGCAATTTCCTTTTTCTCTTACCATATTTCTGTTACCCTATCCTATTCTTCCTAACCCTCTCTTTCCTTTCGACAGTGTTGTTGTGGCAAGAATCTGGTCGATGTATTTTTCTTTGCTTCATGATTTCCATCCTCTTTTTTTTTTCTTTTCGGGAAGAGAATGTTTTTTGGTTTTTACTTGCTGTGTTTACGACCTACGTGGTGGAACGCAATGGGACTTTGGATGTAAATTGAGCCTGCCAAACTCTTTATAGCCGAATGAAGCAATTTAATAATAAACATTCCAGTATATGCTCTATTCAAAATACTTTTCACGACGTTATACTCCGCCCGGTTGAAAACGACGAAATCGGCATGTGAACATCACGTGACTTAACACTCAATGGGAATGGACTAATCAAAATTGTTTATTGTTCATATTAAAGAAAGATTGAAGCAAGAGCAGCACCTTCATTTGGAAAGAGAGAGAGTTCATACAGAAGGGATGGAGCGATTCGCATACCGATCTGCCAAAAGGACTACTTGCGAGCAGCAGACAGCACAACTATATAAGGCTCTGAAGCAGAATAGGGAGCCCACCGTCCCATAGAGCTTGATAGGGTGATTCAATATATTTATGGACATTAGAGAAACTTCTAGGTTTTCATGTCGTTGGATTTGAAGCGAGACATAGAGATTTGTGGGTCAGAGCCGGCTTCGGATGTCAATTCCCCACTTGAAGTTAAGAATAGTTGGAACTAGGTATAGATCCAGATAAGCAAGATTTGGCCCAATAATGTCTAATCCATGCTGGTGTATCGGTAACATTTCCGCCTCTCAGTGTTTACACAAGATCGCGGTAGCGCAGGGTTGTAAGTTATATCACATCTCTGCTCCGCAATCGCGACTAACAATAACCCCAGCGACTCCCTGGCATGGAATTACTTCCACCGTAAAAATATACTCCTTTTTTGCTTCTGAATACTTCCACAGAATCTCACTTTCAAATCCTCTCTAACTATGCGAGACCTCCGAAGGGGACGGCCTAAAATGGTGGTAGGGTCTTTCTGGATATGCAGACTCTATTCTTCGCAAGGCATGCACATGTGAGAACACCTTGAAGCAGCAAAACCCTGGCCCGCGCTCTTCATCTTCATTCGTCTCCACTCATCACAAACACTCCATCATCCGCAATGTCCAATATCGACGCTCGATCACATCTTTTGATGGTTTCATGTGGCCACCGGAACCAACTCTTTTGGATCGAGCGACTTGACCCCTCCTTTCTTGGGCTCTATATAACGACTCCAATGTCTTGATGTTCCCTGCGAAAGGACGCTTTCTAACGCGGGATCATCAACGCAAGAAATATCAATCCATCGGCGTGTTGAGCGAGCAACCCTAATTTTTCGCATCCTTAGGTACTTGAATCGATTAAGCAATGTGTTATCGACACTGCCAGCTTGGGAGTTTTATTCAGCTGTTCTGGATTCTGTTGTCCACGGTTTGTTGTGATACAAGCACGTCCTCCTGACCGAACGATGGTTCTCGAGAACCTGTTGTCGGGTTTGATACTGGGTTAATTCATGGGTTTGCTCTTCTTACATGCAAATATTATCCACTTTCTAATACAGTGATACAGCACCGTAACTGTCGCCTTCCTAAACGGATCATTCCTTGATCTAGTTCGTCTTGTAGCCGGACCTGGTTGCCAGGGTCGAGTTTTACGGAGACTCCGAGATAACGGCCGCGTCCAAGTAGACCAAAACCTTCAGAGAGTTTCCAGCTCTCCGTCTTCCAAGGACAACGATTCAGGGGAGAGTCGTTGGCGACGAGCTCTCCTATCTCTATAAGCTCTATTAGGCTCCAAAACATACAGCGCCGCCGCGGACAGCGACTCTTCCGAAATTTGCGACCTTCGTTCCGCCTAGTTAGAACTGGAGACTTTGATCCTCGGCATGAAAAACGAAAGTGAGGAATATCTTGGGAAATCCTTCAACCATCCCTCAGCCACGATGCTCGGCTTCTTCACACAGACAGACAATGCATATCTCAAGCTCGTTCTTAGCAAAGCATCACTCAATGTCTGCTCATGCGGCGACATCCAGGATTCCGCCGTGAGAGCAACGATAGCAACTCGCTTCTTGCAGTTTCCATAAAAGCGAGACGAGAATATGACCCCTGTAGAGTATATACCTAGCACTTTCGGTCTTGAAGAAATTGTGATTGTGGATTATACCGAAGATGTGTTTGCACTCTCGATCTTTCAGCTATATACCGGGATGCAGACATGGAGTGCGAATACGAAGGAAGACTTTATCGCGATTAAGAACTCCTGTCATGATATCTCCGAACTAGACTCTGACGACGAAGACGGGAGTTTCTGAGATGTTATCAAGACTTGTATCAGACAAACCGCGCACCATCAGATGAGAAGATGACCGCACACTCCGGCTTGTCCTACAAGGACCTACATATCTCACCCCAAAAACCCTTTCAACCTCCATTTAGCTCTCGACGCGCTATCCGTATGATCCTCGCCGAGTAAGAAATGCGCGAAAAGACCATAAACTGCGCGAATCAGAAAAGCCCTTTACATGTGCTTGAGAGACACGGTAGGCGAATGGAGGGTCAAAGATTACGAAAATTATTTATTGAGAGCTGTCTACAGCGCGAAAGATGGCTGGATGGATGTAAGAGAAGGCCTTATTAGGAAAGGCTTTATTAGGAGTCTTGGGGCGGCTTTGCTAGGTGTCCATTCTTTAGAGACAGGTGGCGTTGGGGAGGCCGTGATTGCAAGATAATAAGAGGTCCAGCACTCCTTGTTACCCCGAGAGTCGCTTTCAATGGGTCTCTGATGGAAAGTAATATAGTGATGAAGTCCTATATGTTACTTTACTGCACTGGTTTTCCTGCACACCACGAGCCTGAGAATGGTATGAGGCCTGAGCTGAGACATGAACCTCTATTTTCAGTCAGCCAGCCCGGCACTTATGTCCCCGATATCAGCTCTTCCATATGATCGTCAACATCACGATACCTATTTTAACAGCCTGTGTGATGTAGCTCACTACCCATGCGCAGTTTTGATGCCACGGAATTCGTGATATCACGTGAGTTGATTTCAATGGGGCCAAGAATCATTATTTAGGTGCCTCGGAATTTAACTCCGTAGATGTTCAGTTCTTCGCATTCAATTTTACCTTCACATATCTATCTCAGCATTGAATAGATTACTCAACTATGAATATGTATCTTCATAGCCCAAAATGGTGTAATGTCTCTAGTCTCCTTATCACAGCTCTATCATAAGCGAATCTACGTCGCGTCGACCGCGAAGCTGTCTGCCAACCTCAAGTAAAACAGAACAACTCACCACCACGAGCACTTGCTTGCCTTCACCAGCGAACGACTGGATACTTTAGATACGACATGCTGCCCCTCGACTGAAGCCCCAATACTAGACCCCCAAACGCACGATCACGACTATGGCATCTCTATGGCCTGGGAAGCCCTCACAGGACACTTCGAAGGATATAGCAGATGTCGCAGACACTGGTCTCGCAGATGTAGGCCTTCCAGCTCCCCAGCAGTCTACGAGTATTCCTATGGGACGTCCCCAGCTCCAGCGAAACCAGCCTCAGCCGCCCCCACCCCATCAACCTCCTCCGCCTCCCTCCCCCCAAATCGGCAATCCCAACGATTCTCTCTCGTTGATGCAGTTGCGTAGAATTGTCACAGAATTCCCGAAGATAGATCCTACTTCATACGCCTTCACATATGCCGACACAGCATCCTTCGAAGAGGAAGTGGACGAGTGGTTCTCCTACAACGATGCCGAATACAAAAGACTGCAGAGAGCGAGAGACACCTTCGAGAGACGGTGGAAGAAGTTTTCGGGAAAACCGTGGCTAGATACAAATGGTTTACAACAGCGAAAGTTCATGGAACGCGAAATCAATGGTCTTGTCGCAACAGATCTCAGGAGACGGTGCAAGAGTCTGCAGACTATATTACACATCATATTAGGCGTGTGGGATGAGACAGCTGGTGTTAAGGAGTCCGGAAATGATTCAGAAGCCGCGAAAGCGAAGACAAAAGCCACACCGGCCCAGCTCGAGCATATGAGGCAAAGCATAACTGATGTTGCGATATTTGGAGGCATTGAATACCTAGCACAAGTCATGCAGAACGCGTTCAAGAGGTTATGGGACGACGACTTTAGAGAGACAAAGCTCCTAGAAGAAGATATTCCATTCATCCAAGATGAACTTGACAACGTCACAACAATCATCTACCTGATCATTGAGGGTATCCGCAACGATCCCGTTGGCTTGGGACTTGCACGGACGAGAGTCTTGGAGATGAATCCTGGCCTTGTGGAATACTTTGTGACAATCACAGCCAGGCTACGCTGGGACGAAGCGAACGAGCTACCACAAACAAGGATATTCCTGCTCTTCTGGAAGTCATTATTGCTTGTGATTGGTGGCACATCTGAAATTGACGAGGTTAAGAAGGCAACGAGCGAGTATAAGCACCTGAACGATGAGGGCGCCAAGCTGATCACTGCTTCACCTCTCGATTATCACATATTTCGTCAGGAGATAACATCGAAATACCCCGCATATACCCCGCCCCCTCCATTACTCGCGCTCGAACCCGATAACAACTCGATTCTTCCTCCATTACCCAATCGGCCAAGCAGGGCAAATGGTGCGAACGGCATTATTCCACCTCCCATGAATGTTAACAGCAGTGGTGCATCTATTCTTCATCAGCCTGTACATATTGCTACACCCGCGCCGTCACCACCTCCTTCGCCACCAGTTGGGGGAAAAGCTGGGAAGAAACAAAACTATCAAACGAATCAAAACTTCCCTTTCATGTACCCCCCATTGGACAGTACAAGCAACAGCGCCGGGGGAAAGGGCTCGGCCGGCTTGCAAGAGCTGCTGGTCGGTAGAAAATGGGAGGGAAGTGATATACCAAAGTCAATCCTTGAAGCTGGTGATCTATTTTCTAAACGCATGCGGATGACGAGAGCTATGCGGCAATTATGGGATGAGCGTGAGAGGTTCCTGAAGTTTGAAAGAGGATGGGATGGCGAAGACGATGACATTGAGGAGCTGGATCTCGACACTATTCTTTCAAAAAAACTCTCCATTCGCGAAGCCAAGCGCGTACAACTTGAAGTCGATTATGGACCAAATGCGGACGTGCCTGATAAGGTGAAGAAAAAGCTCGATCTGATCGAACGTTTTTACGTGAGTAATTATGTTATCATGTCATTTCGGGCTTCAACTGACTCCGTGTAGCAAAATTCTCTCCCTCATCTCCAGTCGTTGGTTATTGTGTTACTGAAGGCCGTATTGGCGAACGTCACGGCATTGATCACACAGCCGATGGGACAACAACCAGGTCTTGCTCCTGGTTTCAGATCTGAGGTTAACCTTCGTGCCAATGCCGCCCAGGGTCAGAATAGGCAGCTGGATCCAGCAAACATCCCTTTGCCGAATCCAGTTGAACCTTCAGAGCTACCAATTGATGAAATTGAGGCTCTGCGATCGCGGGAGATCACTGCGAAAGCAGTCTCTGGCATTCTCCTCATCTTATTGAAATGGTTCAAAGTTTCCCGTATGTTATGTTGCCCCACGCTCTGACCAGGATGCTGACATATAACAGATATTTTGAAGTTCGAATATCTTACCCAGCTCCTACTAGATTCTAATTATCTCCCCCTCGTCTTGAAACTCTTTGCACATCAGGAAATCGATAAGGTTGTGGACAACAAAACAGACCGAGATGAGATGAGGTCAGTATGCATGATGTTTCAACTTTATAATGCTTACACATGCCACAGTTTCTTCGCCTTCTGTAACGGAAACAGTAAACATGCGCCAAAACAACCTCAATTGGACCTCGAGGGAGAAGAAAGTGAAGACGAAGCTGCTCCGCCACCGATAAAGTTGCGCCGAGAGCTGTCTGTCGCCGAATCCGAGGACAAACTCCCAGCACTTACTTTCCAGGAAGGTCAACATGCCGGCAAGCGCCCAATGCCAGAAGTTGACGAGCTAGGCTACCCAACGAATGAGCCGCCATCAGAACCCATCACGGAATTTTCGTGGAGAAACTTCTTCTCATCCATCAACTTTTTGCGCGTCATGCAGAAGATATGCAAGAACAAAGCACATCGCAATCTTCTCCTCGTCCAATACAAATCTTCAAACATCCTGAAGAAATCACTTAAGATACCTCAACCTGAGCTCCGACTCTACACTTTGAAGCTTTTCAAAAACCAAGTCCCATACTGCGGCCGAAAATGGCGACAAGGAAACATGCGCGTCATCACTGCAGTATATCTGCATTGTCGACCAGAGCTGCGCGATGACTGGCTAGCAGGCAGCGATGTAGACGCTGAAGTCGAGGAGGCGCTACCTCTCGAACAAGCTCTACGTGCATTGACTCATTGGCACAACATCAAGCGCTATCCCGACCAAATGGGCGCCGATACCAAACTCCTCGAAGAAGAACATGATTTCTTCGTTCGCGAACTCGATAAAATGGAATGGATCGATGATGGAGTTGGGGAAGGGGAGAGTGTTGCGGAGAGTGGTTGGGATGGGGTTAGTAACGGTTGGTGAAGTGAGGCGAGGTATATCGCACGATGAAATGTTTGGGATTTGTGGATCTGGCATAGCATGACGTGGATGTAGAATGCATGAATTGATGATGATGATGTGAGACTCGAGACCCTCTCGTGGTGTCTTTGTTGCATGTCGCATTTATTCTCCGAGGGTGGGAAACGTTGTTTCCTTCTTTTACTTGTGCGCGTATGGTGTTTCCACATTTTCTTTTTGCTGCGCATGCTCGTGCTGCATGCGAGATAAGTGTTTCGAGATCGGCGCTTGGAGGGGACTGGGTACAGGAGTCGTTTGTTTGCTTGCTGTGTTTCAAAAATTTAAGCTTTATGCAATATTGCGAATCTGCTATTGTTTGTTGTCCTTCTGTTTGAGACTTTACTGGTACGTCAACTGGGAGGCTGAGTAAGTGATCTTCGCAGCTGTCGACGTGGCTTGCTGAAAACGAAGAAGAATTCTGTATCGCTAGAAGAACGAGCCTCTCGAGCTTCCGGACGGGATTTAGACCTTTGCGATAGGATCAGAGATCTTGAGGAAGACCGATTTGTGGTTGAAGCGAGTTACACAAATAGGACCACAACCTTGATGCAGCTGAATATCTCTATCGAAGAAGCCTGATTTGAATCGTGCAAGCGTAGTGGGGACCAAATCCAATCCTTGGGCACACATTTGCTACAGTGAGCATACAAAAGTGGGCAGGCAAGGATCCACTTATGGACGCGAATCCCAAGCTGCATGACCCTTTTCTGTAATTGCGGAATCGGACTGTATTCGTGAGTTTGAGACTGGGTATAGAATGCCTACAAAGCGCGAAACCAAATTGAGGGCGCGAATGGGAATCGGGTATTAAGTTGCCAATGGGTACCAAATCAAATTTCAAGTTATCGAATGGAACGAAACAGTTTGGATGCAAATATTATCAGATTTTTCGGTACAAAACTAGCAATTACGAGATTAATATATCTCTGCCTCCAAATTCAATTATAGCAGACAAGCTTCCTGTCAACAGCTCGACCGACTTTTGATTTCCCCGACTAGCTTCTTGACTTCTTCAACTCAGCTCACGTTCCTTTACTTTCAGGAAACTTCTCGCATCACAAAATACCGCAGAACTCCTTACTCCAACCTCTCCTAATCCGTTATCAAGCCCTCAATCAACCAAACTTTTCTCCCCTTCCTTCAACAACCTCTTCACCCACGGAATCCCATCATCCATCCAAGCCTGATAACTCGGCTTAAATCCCTCCACCTCCACACTCTCCTTATCCAACGTTCCCACCGGAATATCGAAAATGGGTCCCCATCCCGCCCTCTTCGACATCTCTCTCGGCTCGCCCGTGAAATGAAACGTTAGATGCGTCCCACACCTCCCACAAAACGTCCTATTCGAAGCCGTATTCCCCACAAAATGCTTCACAAAACTCGATTCCAAAATCTCAGGCGACCCGGTAAGTAGACCTAGCGTCTTCGGTTGGATATAATCATCAGGTAGAGCTTGATGAGCGTCGGTGAATTTTGGGAGGAGTGAAAACGTGACCCATGATTGTGGCATGATGAGCCAGCATTCAACGATGGAGCCGGGCGAGCGACGACAGGAAGTGCAGTGGTCGAGGGAGATCATGGGCATGTGTGAGGTGACTTCATTGGGGGCGTGGATTTCTCGCGATGGCATGGGTGGGATTATTGGCCGCTCTGAGAGAGGGGGAACGTTGACTGTGTAGCGGACTGCGGAGCAGAAACAACCGCCTGTGAGAGTGAAAGCTTCTTTTGATAGGTTTGGCATTTTGGATTTGATGCTGCTTGTTGGAACTGAGTTGAGTTCTGAGGTGAGGTTGGGCTGGGCTGGGTTGGAGGGGTTGTTGAAGGCGGGGGTTTTATGTAGGGCTGATCGTGGCGGGGTAAGCTTATAGTAACGTGGGGTGATTGTTAGTCCGCGCTGATCTTTTCGTCACTACTGTTCAACTTCTAAATCCAAGTGGCGGAAGTATGATCCTGAGTTTTAAGCAGGCTTGAGTTCTTCCGCAGACTTGTGGTACGAAGTGCAGGTGCGATCTTTCGGTCACGTGGCCTCATCAAATTAGGCAAAATCTGTGTTCGAAAATTCTTGTTCGCTTTTATCTCAATCTATCACTGATTTTTCTCGTAGCCTTAAGCCTGAAAATCCGACTCGTTGTAATGAATCGCACCGAGCATTACTTTTGTCCTTTTCCTTTCATATACTCGCGTCCTCTTGTCCTCTCATGCACTCCCATCGAGCCCCTTTGTAGTCGAAGATGTATCTTGCTCTCTAGCATATTCTTTCCAGCCTGCATCTCGAATGAAAGAAGCCACGATGCTAAATGGCTGCTCAGAAGCTGTCTCAGTCTCCCACTTTTTCATTGGCGTAAGGTCTCGGGCGCCGTGTGTAGGATTGGGGTGGTGAGAAAAGCGGTTACCTCTGTCGACCCACATCTCAAGTTGATGCTTCGAATCTTGAGCTTGTTGATCCATTGGGATTCTTGGCGACTTTGGTAGTTGAAATTGAGTTTTTCTACAAGGTAATTTGTCGTTTCTCGTGAGAAGGTTCTAAGCTTAGAAATTCTATTGTTGAATCAGTTTTGGCTCTTCGAACCTCTCTGCCATTCTTACCTTAATGTTGGTAACTTGATATAAATTTCTGGGATTTCCTGCTCTGAAAGAGGGTTGCTGGGAAGGTTCCCCGTCGCCTTTTATGATAGCCTAGACTCATTTTGCAAGTGCTGGGACGTATCATATACGGAGAAGCGATAGGTGATCGTTGTCGGCCCCATAACACAATTTTGACGAAGTCTCATACTTTCTATGTCAATTGCGTACCTTTCAAATGTAGGCCACCAGTCATCTTCTCATGTTTACCCAGATTTTAAGACCTTTGGCAAGGACTTGAAAGGGCCACCTATGAACTTAAATTTCAGCACTGATACTATATATTGCATCAACATTTTGACTCGGGGGCCACGAGTAAGATTTCGATATCTTCGGCTAAGGTTTTTAAGGGCCACCTATCAGTCTAAACTTCATCATTGATACTGTATTCCTTCAAAACTTGGCTCTGGGGCGACCAATGATTTTCTGGATCGGCTCGACTTCATCTGGGGCCACGAATGAGATGATGCTCAGCCTCATGGTGGCTTTCTGACAAGGGGCCACCAATCAAATTCGCGAAGATGGATGACAAAGCTTGCATTCGTTCCACGTCAAATAGGATTTCCAAACCTCCTCAGTCAACACTCTTCACCTCCATCTCCACCCTCCGTGGCCTGGGTGTCGAGGTGCCAAATTCAACACTTCTACAGCTACGAACCACACTTTGCAGCAGAGAGCGTGAAGGTCCATCTTCAGAATTTCTTAAGGCTCTGCCCCAGAGGCTCTGGGGCAGAGATCAAACCAGCCTGCCCTCGTGCCAGTTTCCGACTGAGTATTATTGTAGTACCGTTAGTTTTAAACATCCCGATTTCCCAACAACCAAAATACCCGCGAATTCTGACTTCCGTTGATTAGTCTACCCAATTGTCTAGTATTTAGGACGTAACCGCGCGAAGACTGCTCGTCTTCGCGCAACCGTCATCCAACAGCAGCACTATGATCAGATAACGTGTATTCGATCCAGCCTTCCGAACCAGTACTCGAACTCTCCAGAACCCGAATGCGAACCTGACATCAATTCTGCGCACTTGTCAGGGAGGGATGATGCCTTGACGGTTAACAATGGTACTTTCGACTCGAGCAACATTTCTTCTGGGGTTGATAACTTCGATGATAGTTCGACATGGGCAGAGACCCCAGCGTATCACTCTGGTCGTTGTTTGAGCACCAATTATGGTACTTTTGAACACGAACATGACGATGTGCTCGGCTTGCTGTCTTTGTCTGGACCCGTTGGAGGTAATACCTCAGCCTCGTTCCTAGAACTTAGGAACGCAGAGTCGATACCATATTATCCTGACGACACTCTTACTGCTCCTGACCGTGGCTTTAGCGATGACGATCTTGAATCCTTTTCTTTTGACGATTACATATATACCGAATTGGAATTATCCCAATCAACGTATGGAGGAAACGCTGTAACATCTCCTAATCTTCAACCTTCCATAGTTCTTACCGCATCTTTTCTTCCGGAACTACAATGTCTAGCTTCTTCCTCGCCTTCTTCGCTGCCTCATACCCAGGACTTCTCCAAGTCTGGGCCAAATATGAACCATCTCGCATCACCGAAGAACTCGTCGCCTGCATCCACCTCGAAGGTAGTACTATCGCCTTCCTCATCCTCCAAATGCACTGTGTGCCGAAAGACCTTTGCTTTTGAGTCAAGACTCATGTATTTGTACCCCTTCTTTATATTCCCGCGACATGCTAAAGTTTTATAGAAGCCACATGAAGACACACAATACATGTGCTTGCACGATTGAACGATGCAGCCGCATATTCAAGGACAACCGAGGCCGTATCAAACACGAGCAGTCATTTCACAAAACCAAGCTCTACAAAATTTGTGAAGTGTGCAGTAAAGATTTCTATCGGAAGGACAAGTACGACCGCCATGCGAAGAAGTGTACTACCACGTGAAGAGGCGAGAATTGAGGAAATGAAATGGAGATTTTGATTTTAGAATTATGATATCGTCATTTAGAGAGGATTTGATTTGGTCTTTACTGTTTTTTTGCGAGGTTTGCATGAGTGTCTTCTGGGATAGTAGGTCATTTTAGTAGGACTGGCTGGACGAAGAAGTTGGATGATCTGTGCCCTTTCCTTTGTCACTTTCCTAGAGTTTTGTGCTAGCGAATGATTTATGGTGCGGAGCATTTGTATCATCTTTATGTGCGCTTGATTCTCGTTATCGGCCACTTTACTTACTTACTGCACGTTGCAGAAACATTACAATATACTATGGCGTTTGTGCGTGCTCGAGCTCTACTATAACAGCATTATAGGCAACTGCTAGTGAAATGTCCGACTTTGGATAGAATGATATGCTCGAATAATTTCAATAGTCTAGGCACCGTCTGCTAGGTCCATGTTTTATGCCCGGAAGCCTTCTGGCATGGCTTAGGCATATCACGTGGCACTGCAACCCGTTTGCAGTTTATAAGAGCTCCCGCTTGATTCACGACCATCTATACTGTTTCAATCTTGGCTGAATTATGAATTCATACATACTCCTGTCTTAGACAGTCAGTTTATAACAGCTAACCTACCCAAGTACAATTCCTCGTTTTTTCCTACGTCTCCTGGACTTGCGCAAAAGTGGCGCACTGTCTTGACTCTCAAACATATTTTCTCCCAGTATTGAAGTTGCGCTATCTTTCCATGTAAGGTTGAGTTCCTTTAGTCGAATCATAATGCGCGATGCTAGTGATGGTGGGCTGGGCAATGCTCGCCACCTGTCGACATTGCCATCCAATTCTTCAAGCACAATCTGCTTTGTTCTTGCGTCGGATATGTCCTGTGATAGAATTGCTAGGTGCTGAATTACTATCTGCCATGGAGAAGGTTGGGTCAACAACTTACAGGGACATGGCTCAAGCTCAGCTTTAGGTTTCGGAAGGGCGAGTTTGCTTTCTCCCCCACCAATTGTCGTCATCGTCCTTTGTGGGAGCTCCGGAAAAGCTATTTTATATTCAGGCGTATTCAGACGACCAATCGCTCCGAGTGTTGGTGAAGGACAAACCGTCCCGGGCCCACAATCTCGGAAGAGGCAATATTTCTGCCCTCCGTAGTCAAAAGACTTTAAAAATGAAGGCAAAGAAGTCATTTTCTTCAAATTCCGTACTCGGTGCGCTCTTAGGCTGGGGCTAATTCCGCGCAAGGTATAGATCTTAGCCTCGTAATTCTTACCAGATTCCAAGTCTTCCAGGTCATATACTTCCCCATGAGGCTCGGTTCGAATGTGCTTCATGAGTCGATAAGGATAGCTAATTAGCTCACCTGAGCGATGTAAAATGAGGGAAGGACGTGCGAGTCCCGCCCACTCAGCCATAGCTCGATCCATATGACGTTCGCTGCGCATGTTATTAGCCTCCATGAGCCAGGATGGACCTGCTCTGCTCAGAGGGCCTAGTCTCATTCTCACCCGAGGAACTAGACTCAGTACTCCTTGCGAATGCACTTTATTGTCTGCCAAATTAAAAACCATCCAGAGTACATCTTCGAAATCAACACCCTTCGCAAGTGTTTTCTCACAGCCGTTTTCCTTTACGCAAGTATCAAAGATCTTGAGGTACCTCGATTCGAGGCTTGCATCTCCGAGTACACGACCCTGGTAGCTTTTGAGAGCAGTCGCTGGTATGTCTCGGTTCATGAAAGGTGGCTCCAATTCCCCACTCCTGGCAACAGATCGTGGTACCTTGACAACTTTGAGGGGCAGTTTTCGTCTCGTGTAGCATGCTCTCTTTCGTTTAGTCGGAATCTTGGCAAGAGGACAGGACCTCCACTCTTTTCCTCTTCCAGCACCAGCTTTCCAGCCGTCAATCCGCTCTTGACCCCAGACTCGCGACATCGCCATCGTCCCTTGCGTATCATTCTCAATTTCGTCTTCGTTATCTGTGTCAGCAGCGGAGGATTCTTGTAGATCTTTCTGACGAGTTCCAACTTTCTCGATTCCGCGGACCATGTCCTGCATTTTTAACTTCCCTGGCTTGCATATCGGAAGCTTTCCATCAATATATTCCCTACCATATTCTGAAGAATTATCGATGAAAGGAGTCGTGAGGACAAAGAGTCGGCTTCTTCCCTCGGTGTTCGCTTGCAACCGATCTAACCAATCTAACCAACAGAAATCTGACCCAAGAAGTAAAAGCTCTCGTAACTGGTCCAAATACCACGCTTTTCGTGGAGTTGACCCAAAGTAAAAATAAAACCCTCTATCTTGGAACGCATCAATCTCTGCGCGTTGGCTATGGAGCTCTTTGAGGCACATCATAGCCAGAATATCATCATAGTCTCTCATCGGATCCTTATCAATGACAATTCGCGCTCTTTTTTGCTTGCGATCCCTATCCCGACGTGCATTTGCCATATCTAGTAGACTTTCGTATACCTCGCTCTCCTCGGATGTGAGGTTGTTGGGAATCATATGATATATCGGCATAAACTCCAGAAAAAACTTCCAATCCAGATCAAAAGTAGGTATTGAAAACTGACAACCCTCCATGGGTGGAAGGAGTTCCTCTTGAATCTCATTCAAGAATTTGTGAAATCTCTCGTCACGTGAACTACTTGTATCATCAGACCTGCCCTCTTCAGATTCGACTTGGCATGGTGTCGTCCCGAAACTCGAAGTATCTGACAGCAAACTCTGAGTCATGTAGGCAAAATCCTCCTTCGAGACAGAGGGTTCCACCAAGGGACACAATTTACCCTCCGGTATTGGCTTTTCAAGATCGACTCCAGTCGGAAGCTTTACGGAGTGCAATATCTTGGCGTACTCCTCTTCAAGTTCTACCATGTTAGGAAGATCAGAAAAGCCGGAGAGGTTGAAGTCGCCGTAAGCATCGTCTTCTCTAGAGTCTTTCCTGGAATGGTCTTCGAATTCCTCCTTAGCATTATATTCATTGCGATACGTCCTTCCGTCTGGCTGTGTTCCATCAATGGAAGTGGCACTGAATGATACTTCTTTCGGATACTCATCGAGGACTTTTGGGCCTTTGGACGGTTCTCCTGGTGAATCACGTGACTGCTTAAACTTCTGAGCCCCTTTCTGATTTGCAGTAGGTTGAGCATTCGTTCTAGCCGATTCGCGACGAGTATACTTTCTCCTGGGGTTTGCTCTAAAATTGGCCCCAAATTCACTAGAAATGTCAGCTCTATTAACATTCTATCGTGGCTATTCTAGAAGTCGCACTTGACGTTAAAGCCAAGGTTGTCTCGTGCTGTGACTTCCGAAAGGAGAGATAGGGAATTGAACTAAAGATGGAGGCTGTTACTTACTTATTGCTACTTCCGCCCTTGCTGCAAGACATGTTCGAGTTCATGGAATTTCGACGATCGAGACGAGGCTAGCTCAAGTACGAGGGAGGCGCTGACGCAAGAAGCGGAGGGTATCCAACTGCGTATTTCTCCAATGCGCGAAGGCCAAGAATATCGCACAGCAAAGAACAGGATTATCTAGATTTCACCCCTCCTGTAGAATAATATTGTGTGAGGCTTCAACGCTCTATGTCTTTGTCCTCAAGCCCTTATCCTCGATCTTGGGGCCGTGGTTGTGAACCAATCGTTTACCGACATCACATGATTGGCCAACACCCTCTCCTCGTTTTCCCTATCGATGTGATATCGATTGCATGGAGACATATATATCTTCTTTTACTAGCTGCTATCAAACACAACTTTTCAAAGATTTTGAAGAAGATAAGAAAATTCACTAGACTTTTAATTAAGAAGCAACGATTAGATACATATACAAGACGTGCGTATGGCACTTGTCCCAACTCCATGTTTCCATATCCCCAGTGCCATATTCATGTATAACCCCTCGATTTGATCATTCGTATAAGCCAATAACGATAAATTATACATTTCCGGATGATATTAGGACCAGAAAGAGAACGTAAAGTCGTTCACGAACAGAAGGTATTTCAAGCTTTTCAAGCTATGGTCTCACCAGAAACACGAGGATCACCTTCCCTCATCGCAGTGACGAATTTCCGCCACGTGTTGGTGACGACGAGGTACTTGATACTCTTCTCTGCCGTGTCGAAAACATGCTCATCAAATCCTTCTGGTAGGGTGAGATGCTCATCATCGTCATGACGCGTGTGGGCAGAGGCTTCGATGCTCTGATCATAGCTCTCCTTGCCAGGCAACTCCATATCGTCACCATATTCTCGTTTCGTAGTCGGAGTCCTTGGGGTTGATGGTGCTGACGAAGACCCATAACTCATCTCTCTCGCGAAGACAGTGGGAGACATACACTTCATCGGGACTTCGGCAGGAGAGCTCGCGAACGGCACCATGGCCGAATAGGGATCTTCTCCTCCTTCTTTCGACGCCTTCTCACCACTCTCACCCTCTGCCTCTCTTCTTAAAACCTCAACACTTTCTGCAAACATTTTATCCAACCCCGTCCTGATTCTCCACTCGATGTTGATGGGGAACTCCGCATATTGCTCACTAACACCGAATGCATAGATCTCGACTGCCTCTCGCCATAGCATCCTCTTCACTTGTGGTTTTGGACCAGGCAAAGATGATGCGCGAAGACGAGACCACTTAGCTTTCCAATCTCGGACAGCGACGAGGAATAGGATGTTTTCGGCTGTGAAGTCCTTCGTTGCTGCGAAGTGGAGGAGGGGAGTTGAGTTTAGGAGAAGTGCTTTCTCGAGAGCGGCGGTGGTGTACATCTCATTGCTACGGTATTGAGACATTGACATTCGTGCTCGTTGGTCTCTTTCCTGATCTTTGATGTTAGATGAGTTTGCATTTGAGAAGGTTTTTTTGTAGCTGCTATGCAGAGATTGGTAGTTTGTGATCGAAGAACGAGACCCAGAGCCGAGGGTTGTCTCCTCCCAGGTCTTATTATCTTCCCATGTTTGCAGAATGATAGCTGTGGCTTTATTTAGGCGGTGCTGGTGGTAGGCTTCGTAGATTGGGAAGAATATTGTGCAGGCTTGCATTACGAAGATGCCTGGGGCGAGCCTGTGGAATAGTTTAGCGAAGGGGTCAAGGGGTTAAGGAGCAGGACGAGGCGAACCACATAGGTGGAACATAGTATCTATTAACCCATTTCCAAGCCGTGCCAGGCGTGAAAACTGCAGCGAGCCAAAGCGGTGCTCCTGGGAAACTATGAATGGTGTGAGTAAGAGATCAATATATGGACGAAGGATGTCTTACCCGGAGACCACACAGAGGATGGTTTGTGTGCGCCAATAATGTGTATCATGGACATTTTTGATTTTGTAGAGAAGGTACGGCCCATAAACACAGCACCAAAACAGTTGCCATAGGGCGGAAGGTATCCTGTATCACTTGTCAGCAGATGTCTCGGTATGAAGTATGTGAAGCTCACCATTCAGGCCCTTTGCGGCACAATGATTGGCCCAAAGGCTTGGCAATATTTCCCCAGTGATCTTGCAGTTTTCTATTTGTCCCATAGATTGCTGCTGTGACGACAACTTGAAGGAACATGCCGACCCCAATGCCGACATACGTTTTCTCCAGAGCTGTGAGAGCTCTCCACTTGGACCGCAGTCCGCGAAATCCACCGGCATGTTGTGATCGCTCACGAATGGAGGCTCTGTTGCCGTCCAGCAATTTCTTCTGCCGAGTACTAATGCTGAGTAATTGCACCATGTTCGCTTGGAACAGAGCAATCCCGAATGGTAGGTAGATGCTCATGATCCAGAACTCAGCCGAGCACAAGAAGTGTCCATTTGTTGTATATGCTAACAAGATCTTGACGAGATAAACGTGTAGGAAGCAGACAGATGCAATTGCCAGAGGGATATTGCGGACTCTTAAGAAAGACAGGTGACGATTCTTGATGAGCCATGCTGAGCCCAGGGCCAGAATGACCGTCCAGGAAATGGCGATTGAGGCGTACAACTTTCCCAGAGCATCCCAATTCACAATGGGGCCCCAGTTGCGGCCGATGCGACTGATGTAGACCATCATGAAAGAGTTGCTCTGCGGATTCTGCTTCTGGAGTCAATGCTCCTGAGCTGCTCTAGCAAAGGCGATGCCCAGAGGGGATCTGCGGTTTATATTCGACAGCCTCCCTGCCTCGCATGGCCAACACGGGACGGTTCATTCTGCTGTCTTTTTTCTGACTCGTCGTGGGAGATGCTGGTGCGTAGACCTTCCAAGTCAGATACAGGTACGAAGAGGAGGATAAGGTCTAGTCTCGACAGTTGGCAGCGGATCGCTGAGCACGTAGCGCACGCTAGTCAACTGACAAGATCGGATCTGCACGGCCGGCCTTCTGTCAACCAGTATAGTTCAAGATCTGGATGCGGAGCGAATTGCGGTAGCGTTATGTACTTGCCAATGCAGGAGATGATCTACATCTGAACCCTGTGGACAAGAGGATCCAGATATGAACTTCTGATAATCCCGGCTTGACTGGAAAGTGGTAGCGAGTTTCCAGAACGTGTTATTGGCACGACAAAGCCATGAGGAAGCCAAGGGAGGTAACTCAAGGAGCATCCTTGGTCTGTGTGTTTCGTTTCGAGCACCACTGACGACGGCGGCTTGTGGCGTCGATAAGGGTACATATTAAGGGGCCGAGAACTCCCCTTCGTGATTCGTGAACTTTCCCCACACCGTTACATTTGGAAGGACGTTGCATGTGAAGGCGTTCTTGCCCTGATCACAGGCCATACCGTGCCGTGTATTTTGTGAGAAGGTTAGGATTTCCCAGGTAGGAGCATGGAGCTGAACGCTGATATGAAGAGGATGTAAACATTATCGCGAAGTTTTGCTGTTCATTGTTTTCTTCTCTCGCTGGTGCTAATTAATGCAGCGATCTAGTGCACGGAGGGACAGCTCGTTCAAGACTGGACCCATCATTCGTTCCAGCACATCGAGCGGCCATGGAAGAATACTATGATCCCTCTGCGAAAGGCTTTGTGATGAGTTTGTTTGTCTGGATTTTCTTCTGCTGTGATTCAGGTGTTAATTGAAAACCCCCCACTTTGTTAGCTCACACCCATCTCAAGTCCTCAACACTGTCGCATTTTCTCTAGGAGACTTCCTCAATAACAAGCATGGATCGACATGTTTGCTTCTTTGCAAGCGAAATATTTGCTCTTGCCTTCGTGTAAGGTATAAAATAATATATACCAGGTTATCATGAACTCGTGGAGCACGTGCAAATTGGAGTCATGCTCACCCGAATTCGGCAATATCCCACTTACTACTTCCTTGCCATCAGCGTCTCTTCAAGTATTCATCTTTGTCCTTTGAGCCCCTCGTGGAACACTATTTTCAGTCTTCTTTCGATTGTTGTTCGGTTCTCTGGCAATGGCGTCCACAATCGCAGCCACAAACGGCGCTTCAAGATCGTCTCCACCACACATCTTCGCAGCCGGCGTAGGCATCGCACCTCTTCCTCCATTCGATGCAATTGATCCTTCCCTTCAGAGACCAACAATCGCCATCATGTCAATGGGCGAGATGGGATTGGGGATAGCTTCTCTTCTCATCAAATACTCGTATCCCGTGATCACGAACCTCGACGGCCGAAGTTCCAGTACAAAAGCCCGCGCAGAAGCCGCAGGGGTCAAGAGTCTTCCCTTTGAACAAATACTCTCCCATGCATCAATGTTCCTCTCCGTTCTCCCACCCAGCGAGTCCCTGGCTCTAGCCGAGAAAACAAACACGACCGTGCTCTCCTCCAACTTCTCTCGTCACGGAAAGGAAAAACTGGTCTACATCGACCTAAACGCCGTCTCCCCCTCTCTGTCACGAGAGATCTCAATCCCTGTCACCGAAGCAGGAATGACCTTCATCGACGGCTGTATCCTTGCTTATCCGCCAAAAGAAATGCCCGACGGGTCCTGGTTTCGTCCTTCGATTCCGCTCTCAGGACCCTCACTCTCGACCGCCGTCCCAGAGCCTTGGTCTAGCGAACTTACTTCCCTGCTAAATTTCAGACACGTGAGTACGGATATTGGTGCTGCGAGCGGATTGAAAATGTGTTTCGCTGGCATCAACAAAGGGCAGACTGCGATCGCGATTCAGGCTTATACCACAGCGAAGAATCTCGGGGTCTTGGAGAGTATCAGGGGGCATATGACGGAGTACTTTCCGCATGTGGTGCACGGGATGGAGGGCGCGATGATGGGGAGTCAGAGAAAGGCTTATAGGTGGATTAAGGAGATGGAGGAGATTGAGGAGTGTTTTGTTGTGGAAGGTGGATGGGAGAGGGGGGTTTTTGAGGGAGCGGCGAATGTATTTAGGGTTGTGGAGAAGTGTGAGCCGCAAGCTGGGGTGGAGGGAATGGTGGATTCTGTTTGTAGTGTGCTGAAGATGAGGAGGAAGAGTTGCTAGGCTTCATTATCAGGGAAATGGTGGTAGGGTGCCAGGAATGTGGGAGTTAGGCTGATGCAAGATATAGATATATAGATTTAGATACTTCCCGAGTTGAGAGTACGGAGGACTGCGTCCTTCTTGATAGTCTGACGATACCATTTGAAACTGTAATAGGTGCAAAGATCAAATGAATAGAGTTCTCCGTTTCGGTTCACGTGACGACACCAAGGCTTGAAGGTTCTAACAGTAAGACGGCAACCCCTGTACCCCGCCTTAACTCCTAGGTCGTATGACTAGCAAACAGGAAGATATACTCGGACATTTCTACTCCAAAAAACACCGCGAATTGAAGAGTGAAGTCCGAGATTTCTGGTCTCCAATTGGATGATATCGCCAAAAATCTGCGAGCAGACACGGGGTTTGGAGTTATGATGGATTTATGTCCGGTGGGACCAAGAACAAACGCATTAACAAAGATTGAAGAGATCAATGACGAGGATAGAAGGGTAAAAACAATACATATAAGAAGAGATGAAATTCTGTTAACGATAATGGCTAATTCATTGTTTTCATCCCGCACTGTATTGAAATTTCGGGGCAAGTGAAAGAGTTCGATATGGCAGCCACAGACATGACCATCGTCCTCGTGACAGGTGCAAACCAGGGAATCGGGTTTGAAACAGTGAAGAAGCTCGCGAAAGAACAGCCTCTCTACCACGTACTTCTCGGAAGTCGAAATCCCAAACTCGGAGAGGAAGCCGCTGCAAAACTCCGAGCAGAGAACCTCTGTGTCGAACCTATCACCCTGGACGTCACGAGCGATGAGTCTATCGCCGCCGCCGCTTCTCTCATCGAGAAGAAGTTCGGTCAACTCGACGTCCTGATCAACAATGCCGGCATCGCCATCGACCACAAGTACCAACCCGGCACAGGGGGACCATCAATCCGCTCGGTCATGCAGCAGAACTACGACGTCAACGTCTTTGGCGCCATGCAAGTCTTCGAGACCTTCACTCCACTGCTATCGAAATCCTCACTACCTCGTGTAGTGTTCATATCGAGCGGTCTTGGTTCGTTTGGGAAGATGGTTGCAGAGACCGAGCACCCGATTTATAGGAGTACGAAGAGTGCGTTGAACATGCTGTGTCGTGTGTATGCGAGTAGGTATAAGGAGAAGGGATGGAAGATCAATGTGTCGTGCCCGGGTTTGATAAGCACCAACTTGAATGGGTACATTCAGCAGGGAGAACCAGTTGAAATGGGAACGATTAACGCCGTGAGGTTGGCGACGGCGGGGAAGGATGGAGAGACAGGGACTTATAGCAATAGACATGGTCCACTGCCGTGGTAGACGTGATTGTAACTGAGTCGGCTATGAGTAAGGAGACTATCCAGGGATCAGGAATCATGGAACTGGACGTTGGAATTTGAGGAGTCGCGTTGATAGGTCTCTTACGACCATATCCAGCAGATTATGATTACTATTATATCCCCCTGCCAAAGGGAATTTCATTCCTCTGACGATGTGGCTTTTGAGTACCATATATTTGTCGGCAGAGCTTAGAAGGAACCTGACGAAGGTTCTCAATCCAGCTGGATAATCTCCCAACCCGCGAGATTCATTCGGCCTAACAATCCGCTAATGGGCACTTTCTTCTTGAACCCATCCTGGCGCCTTTTCTGGACTGTTGATCCAGCGAAATACTTCACAAAACCTTCTGGGCCTGAAATGAATATAAAGTTGGGTCGATTGCTAGAGGGAGTATGCATCGTCCTTGCAATTTGCAAGATTTTGGTCTCATTAATGGATGTTCGCTCCTCATCGACAACATAGTCGATCGAGAGCTGGTCCGGATGTTTGCGTTGCATGTCCTCCAATTCCTTGACAATCTGATTCATTGGTTTCCCCTCATTTGGAACCCATCTGTTCTGACTATCACCGCCCAAACAATCTTCTCTCCGTCTGTTCGCCCAAACGATGTGCAGTTTCGGTTTCCAATCCTGGAACGTTTGTTCTTCAAACAGACTATGCGCAAACTGCATAGCAGGTACGACTCCAGTCCCACCAGCTAGGAAAACCATGTCTGTTATACTCCTTTGCTTGAAATCGGCAACATCGAGGCCAGAGCGTCCACACCGAATTTTGACTTCCGCCCCCACTGGTAATCGACTCAAATACCCCGAAACTTCCCCTCTTGGTTCCTTCCTTATCAAAAACCGTAGTTCATCTGTTTTATCGGATTCGATGGGGGGAAGAGGGGTATATGCTCTTGTAATCTGCATTTCCGGCTGTGCAATATCAACAATCCATGTGCCTTGTTTCCAATGCTTTTTGTATACATTGTCTTTGGCAGCATTATTTTCAGGGCCCCTGCGGGGTCGGACAGTCAGTATGAAAGCTGTCGAAGAGACGTTCTCCCGCTTCGTAATTGTAAAGGGCGAGAAGTGGTCGAAATGCCAGATTTCTGCATCCCGCCACTGGCTCCAGAGGTGGGCAGAGCCTGGAATTGCAACCAGAACGACGCAAAGCCAGAACAGTCGCTTTTGCAACTGTTGATTACTCTTCCACTCATCCTTCTCTTCGAACTGCCGTGCTATTCTGTCCGTCTCTTGGTTGTGCTGATCCCTGAGAGATGCCTTGAGGGTAGTCGACGAGAAAGGCCGCGACGGGAGTGGCGCAAGGGCGCGTGGGATTGCTGTAAGGTGGCATGATGTTCGATTTAGCTTAGCTGGAATGGCAGAGAGACATTGCCCCCGTATGAGTCGCAATGCCCTCGTTGAGGTTTTCATTTGGAACTGGTATTCCGCGAGGTTGTGCTGTGCGACATGAAAAAGTTGCGATTCGTGTGGGCTGGCAGAATCTTCAAAACGGAAAGGCGGTGGGAAGTGGCCCTGGTGGCAAGAATTTCTCCCATCCCAATCTTTCCGTCTTTCCAATTATGTTTGCGTTCAGCAGCGTACCATAAACCTCATTAGAGCAAGCATGTTTGTAGACTTCTGTTCCTAGGTTTAACGTTTTACTGATTCTATTCCCATTTTATCTGTCACCACCAATATCGTCTTCAAATGCACCACATATGATTTGCCTGTCGAGTTTCGGGCCGCTTTCGGGTAGCAGCATCATCACCATCAACTCCGTCTGCGCCATCTTCCCTACTGTTACATATTATTTGCCATATCTATGCGGTCCGCTCCCGCACTCCAATTTCACTTCATTCGGGCCTTATTTTTGCCCGTTTCGGTGCTGTCGGGTGTATGACCGAGGATGGGAAATCCAGTGCCGAGCCCACAAATCCTGGCTCCTAGACCTCAGCAGAGGCGTGCATCCTCGGGCCCAAGGCCTAGGTATGGCAGTTTAAGAAAGCAGAGGCGCATAGCATGTAAGTAATGTCGCTAATGCAAGGTATTAAACCATTTTAAGTTGTTTCTATGGCCATTCCCTGCAGTGCCCCGGATAACAGGATGACGCTTGATTTTTAGTTGAAATGTGACAGGTCCTCTAGCACACTTGATTCATGTGCTTGGTGTCAGAAGTTATCTTTAGAGTGTCTAGTTGAAAGCGAGTACAAACGATACAACTAGAAAATGTTCATGCTTAGTTCGAGTTTCAGGATCACCACCTTGCTGAAGAGATTGAACGCTTACGTTCATCAGTTAATAGGTCAGGGGCTATCGAAGCGCAGCCTATTATTCGGTCGAGTCTTCCTTTCAACTCTACCACAGCGGTGGACTTGCCTCATCCGCGACAAGAACGTTTACCCCACGTACCTAAGGCTTTCCTCAATAATGCTCCCCCAGGTCAACCACCATTCTCGCAATCGAGGGAGATCACGCCTAGCACATCTCAATCAGGTGAGGCACAAAGTCTCGGTTATGTCCACCTGTCTCCAGAAATTCTCAAAGATTTATTCTAGATGTTGGTTCTTCCTTCGTATTCTTTGACTACATTTGACCCAGTTAGATTTTTCGAACATCATCACCACTTCTTAGACATCCTTGATTCTTTTCTCCCGCCAGATTCGTGCTATACAGCATCACTTGTCCTTTTTGGGGGCTATAGTTAGTGTTGCAGCTCGGCGCTATAACAATCAATCGAACCTATTCTCGTCTCTCAGCCAACCCGTCACAACTATGATTTGCAGCACCGTCTCGGCTCTTCCACACTCGCGGCACACTATCCAAGCCATCCTTCCGATATCAATGTGGCCATTCCCAACGAATTCTATGACCACCGACATATCTTTTATGGCAGTGACTATTGCAAAAACAGCATCCTTGCAGCTTGGGCTGCATCGACCTGAGATTGTGCAAGGTTTCCTCGGGGTCAAGACACGACTTGACGCAGCGCAATTTGAAAATGCTGTGAAATTATGGGCCGGGTGCTATATTGGATCTCGATGGTAATTCAGAATCCACATGCCGTCAGACAATGCTTAACGTCGTTCTCGCGTCTCTGCAAGCATAGGACACCCATCGATCCTGCCTTCCGACTGGGTCATTGACCAGGCATGTGATCTCGACAATCAATACACTTTGCCCGATAATATCCGATATCACCTTCTCATCTGCAAGTTCATTGCGCGAGTAAATAGTGTCATGGTCGAACGCGAAGGGGAAGTCCGATGAGACGGAAGGTCTCGCCCTCGTTGCTATGCTTGAAGGAGACTTCCGGGATCTAGAACGTCGTATAGGGCACAAGATCACAGATTTGTACATTCATCCCAACTTGGAAATAGTGAACTTATACCATCACAGCGATTCACCAGTTATTTTCTCGATGGCTTTATTGCAGCTCCGAATATATTACTTTTTTATTAAGCACAATACGGAGGTTCGTAAGTAGAGCCTACTTAGAGCATACGCAACATCAATTTCTTCGATAATAAGATGTGCTGATGCTAAAATTTCATGGGGCTTTGCCCAGTATGCGCCAGACGGATGGAACCAGATTGTATCAATGACAGCCATGTTGATCATGAAGATTGTTCACTTCAGCTACGCGAGATATATCAATACCGAGGAAGGAGAGCAGACTTTCAATTCAGTCATCTCCTTAATGTGGAAGGCCTCGGTCCAGGATAACGATACCCAGTTTAAGGTTAACGTTGTCCTCACCCAGCTTTGGGGAGTACATCAGTCATTGGCGACAAGGAAAGACCAGGAACCCAGCCTCAACATCAGAAACAGACTCGGAGCCAGCATTCTTCATGACACCCTCTGGCAGTGGAGAGAGAAGTTCGGCAGGGAGTGTGATATGCACTTAACTAGAATGGAACCAACGGTCTTAGATAAGATATATAACTCATTGATTTCAGACATGAACTAACAAGGTCTCACAGTTGGAGAGGCAAGCAAGGTGACAGGGTCAGGCTAGCAAATGCAGCCATCTTCCTTCGATCAAGTGCCTCATACATATGATATAGCAACCGCTTTCGAAAACGATCCTTTCATGGGCGAGCTGGTTGACGCCGACTGGATCTGGGATGTTGGTTTTCCGTCATTTATTCCCATTGACATTGATTCCAACTCTCCTCCGTTCCCATCCTCCGCCGATTCTCAAGCTTTCTACCATTTCGAGGCTTGTTGAAACTTGAAGATCTCCATATTTACGAAAGATTAAGCCTCGCCGTTGCTCGTACTAGCGCCGCAGCCACCTACAGCAGAATTAAGGTCCTGGTCATGTGACCCATGCATCGGAGCGCGAACGGCGGACCCGCACGAAGCGATCCAGTCGTATGATGATCTCCGCTGAATATGAATGCCACGACCGGTAGAACAGATCCAGCAAAATATTTTTACATAAAGAACGCTAGCGGCCTCGATTATGATCATCTTCAAAGCCCACGTCAGCAAACTATTGTTCGCTCCCTCGTCCAATCTCTGCACTAAAATGCAAGCGAGGAAACAGCGAATTCATAATCTTAACTTCTCTGGTCCTCCCGACTTTCAACATTCAAAGACACTTTGCTAAAGCCCATTGACCTTTTCGTGATGGCTCAACCATCTTCGGGTCAACCTATGGACCCTACAGGTCCAACAGGACAACTTTGTCTATGGATTGATTCAGTCAAGTTATCAGATATCCCAGAAACCATCAAAACACGTGCAAAGCATCTCATACTTGACGGTATAGGTTGTGCACTTGTCGGCGCTCATCTTCCATGGTCCGAGAAAGCTGTCAACGTATTCCTCGACATTGAAGCCCCAGGTCAATGTGCTATCTTTGGTTGGGACGAAGTCAGTCCGCATCCCTAGCCTGAAGTTCTCACACTAATTCAATCTCAGAAAATCAGCCCACTCTCCGCCGCGCTCTTGAACAGTACCTTCATCCAAGGCTTTGAGCTTGACGATTGGCATTCTGAAGCCCCTTTACACAGCAATTCGATCCTCCTTCCCTCCCTTTTCGCTTCTCTCCCGGTCGTCAAGTCACCCATCTCTGGACCGCAATTGCTCCTTTCTTATCTTGTTGGTCTTGAAGTCGGACCTCGCGTTGGTAACGCCCTATATGGAACCTACATTTTGACCCAAGGCTGGCATTCCGGCGCCGTATTTGGTCCTCCTGCTTCAGCTGCCGCAGTCAGCAAACTTTTTGATCTCGATGCAGCTATGGTGGAAGATGCGTTGGGGATTGCTTGTACCCAAGCCTGCGGATTGATGTCAGCTCAGTTTGAAAGTGAAGTAAAAAGAATGCAGCACGGGTTCCCGGCCCGCAGTGGACTGATGGCGGCCTTGCTTGCTAGAGGTGGTTACGTCGGTATCAAAAAAGTCTTCGAGAGGGAATATGGAGGTTTCCTTGAAATGTTCTCCAAGGGCAATGGCAAAGATCCCCAGTTCAAGATCGATGAACTCACTGCTGGCCTTGGGAAGATCTGGAAAACAAGCAACGTGAAGCTCAAACCCTACTCGGCAATGGCGGCTACACATACCTCCATAGACTGCATTCGTGAACTACAGAAACAAGACAAGGAAAAGATGCAAGACTTCGGCAACATGGAAAGTATCACGCTCGAAATGGGTGACGTTTCGTACTCCCACGGCGGATTCGAAGTCCAGCGACCACTCACAAGCGTCGGTGCACAAATGAGCGACATGTACGTCGCCGCCACCCAAATGGTCGACAACCAAGTCATGCCGCAGCAATTCCGCCATGCCATGCTCAATCGCGACGTTGTCTGGAACTTAGTGCGCAAGATGAAATGTGTGCTGAATAAGGAGTGGAAGAAAGCCGAGCAGAGTGCCAAGATCAAGTTCAAGGATGGGTCGACAATGCAAGCTCAGCTTGCGAGTGCGAGGGGAACGAATCCGGAGTTGAGTAACGAGGAAATTGTAGAGAAATGGAGGGGTCTGATGGATGGAGTTATCGATGATGAGCGGAGGGATAGGATTGAGAAGTTGTGTTTAGGGTTAGACGAGTGCGAGGATGTGATGGAGTTATGTGAGTTGCTTGAAGGAGTGACGAAGAACCCGATTGCTTGAAATTTCCTTTTCAGTATTTCAAAGGATATTTTGATGTACTTTGGATCAATAACCACAGGCAAATTTCCATTCTTTCATTTCCTTTGATCCTCAGATCTGCATCATTTCGATGGTATCTCGTCGCTTTTCACTTCCTCCTAGGCCTAGCCATCGCCTAGCTTGCCATTATACAAGTATGAGTATGCAATGTTGAACTTGAAAGTTTCACAGATTGCTAAGACGAGACGAAACATCAATAATCCAGAACATCGAAGAATATTTCGCTCTCTCAAATATTCTCTCTTTCGATCTCTTCCCCCGCTTCCACCCCTCCAGCAGCCATGAATCGTCCCACATCCCGTCCCACCAAGGTCGCCAACGCCCCCACCCTTCCGTTCCTCCACTTCGCCCTCCGCCTCTAGCTTCCGATCCCACCCATTCTCTGTCTCCTCTTCCTCTCTTTCCGCTCTCTCGCTCTCCTCTCTGCTGATTCTGCTTCTCCGATCGGGTACTCGAACGTGTTTGACTTGTATTTCGACTTCTAGTACGTGAACCATTCTGGGCCTTCGGACTCTGATTGTTTGACGATAGACATGGAGCGGCGGCATGTGGTGGTGCCAGTGCTGGGGAGCGAGAGGAGGAACCCGGTGTGCTTGCTTTGAGTGTGGGAGGAGACGGCCGAGCCAGCGGCGGACATGTTGGTTGATGGTGGTGGAGAAGTGTGAAGACAGGTAAAGACTTGAGATCGGGAGGGTGTTGGGTATGGTGTGACTCTTTGGTGTTGTACATTACGTGTGAGGTACGTTGAAGGTTTGTATTTGTTTGAAGCATGGAGAAGGAGTGAGATCCGGAGATCGATTTGGGGATTATATAGATTTTTTACAACCACGATCCTGCGCAAGCGGGACTTTCACATTGCTTTGGGTCTGCCACTGTGGGTATTGAGGTTGCGAGTGAGAAGTCATCGAATTGCTTAGTATTGTCTGAATTCGGGAAGGACAATAGGAGAGAGTCTCGCTTAAAAAAAGGGGCAAGTGAATTTTTGAAAAATGCGGACATAGCTTGCAAAGTTAGGAACTATACTATGCGAACGGCGCAGAACTGTGTGATGGAGAGGGCATCTTTGAGCCCGTTCACTTGAGACCATTTGCTGTTCACAATTCGTTGAGAGTTTCCAATCTCTTGCAAGAAATAAAGTCATGTGGCACCATTGCTGACCGTCTTCAATCTGTTATTGGTACCTAGGTATTTATTTTTGCGCTAATCTTAAACCCACAGCTACCAAGGACCTCGAATACCAATCTTCGCGCAATATTCTGTCACATACCATCATTGTTGATTCCTACTTTCAGAAGTTTCTCTGACAGGACTCACCGCAATGAACTGCAACAACAGCTGATGTTTCTATCCCGCAGTCAGTTCACTGTTCGATCGAGATTTCGAGAATCGGCTGGATTTGGTTTATCGATGTCTCACTTGAACGCTTTCAATAAACGCCTTTTCAGGGTCTGAGACCTAAACGCGCGATGATGTCATGAGGCTTTTTAATTGTATCTCCCTTGACTACAAAATTCCCACATTTTACAGGGCCCATCAATTTTCATTGGCCTGAGAAGCTACGGCACATGAAAATTTTCTCCAGCGTCTGTTAACGTATGATTGAGCACCGACTATTCCCCGTTTCAGCGAAAAGGACCAAGTATTCTGTGGACTGCGACTCTGCGGGAAGTATCCTGAATTAGAGATTGGCAAAACAATCAAGCTGAAAATCAACCGTGTTCATGCCCCCTTTCGGTCCTCTGAATCTAGCACTAGCTGCCACGTTTTCTTTGTAGACCATGGAAAAGTATCGGAAAATTTGAATGAAAGATCTACGCGCTGAATGTCGCGAGCAATGCCGAATACTTTCAATGACTTTTTTCTTGAGCCTCACATCTCTAAGATCTAGCCTCTGAATTAGAACATTCGTCAAGACTCTCCCCGTGGGGTTCAATCACAGGGTTCGTTGATCTGTTTTAAAACATATTCTTTCTGTACAAACTGACTCGTGGTTTCTTGACCTCGTAGACCCGGGCTAGGCCGAGTATCTGAGATGAGTTGCCTACATCGAGTCGTGCTCGCACCACAATCTGGCAATATGTGGATGTTTGGAATGATTCAAACGTCTCTCCTTTCATTTCTTCCCGCTATTTCTCCACCATTTTGCTCAATACATCGTCATGAAGGCGGTTCTCCCACCAGGACGCGCTTCTATAACTCGTGCCTCCTTCGTACAGAGTTACTGTTTGATATCGAAGCAAACCATACTCTCCTCGGGAAATACATTGAGCCTGCCAGCAAAAATAGTCTGCAAGAGTATCCCCGCCACCATCCGATATGAAATTAATATTACTTTTAACTCTGTTGTCCCATGCCGTCTTCAGTTCTGCTCAGGTACACCTCTTCTTCTATCCCATTGTTCAAGAGCTGACAGATCTAGGTAAACCTCGGATCAGCAGCAACGTTCGGTGTCCTCAGCCTAGCGAGCATTACCAACACCGGTCCAACAAGTATCGATGGTGATATCGGCACAGGAGGTACTTCCATCACCGGGTTTCCTCCTGGAACTTTCACGGGTACCGAATTCATCGCCACCCAAGCTACCATTGCTCTCAACGATGCTACGAGTGCATACAACACCCTCGCGGGTTTGAGTGGATCTACGCCCCTCATAGGCGATCTGGGTGGGACAAGTCTGGCGCCAGGCACATACAGCTTCAGTTCTTCTGCAGGTCTCACTGGAAATTTGATTCTTGCAGGCACAGGATCATCCAACGATGCGTGGTATTTCCAGATCGGAACGTCTCTCACTACCGCGGCAGGCTCGACTGTTTTAATAACTGGTGGTGGTTTACCTTGTAACGTTTACTGGCAGGTGGGAACGTCTGCCACGCTTGGGGCTGGAAGTTTTTTGTCTGGGAATGTACTTGCAGGAGCTTCTATCACACTGAACACGGCAGCTGTTCTTAACGGAGGCGCATTTGCTCTTGGAGCAGCGGTCACAATGGATACTAATACGATCGATGTCCAAACTTACCCATTGGCTTCTTCTTCGTCAAGTTCTGCTGTGCAGAGGTCCTCTGGGAGCCCTGATATATCTAGTTTCGTATTACAGACCACTTCGATTAGCTTGAGCACCACCGGCAGCTTGCTCACTAGCACTTCGGGATCAAGCACTCTAACCTCCAGCACTCTCGTCTCAAGTACTCTAGGTTCCAGTTCGTCCTCAGCGGTATCATCTAGTACTCTATCTCTAATGACGACTACCTCAAGCCCCCAGACTACTCTGTCATCGACGTCCTCAAGCATCACATCCATTCCGACAAGTACCAGCCAAAGTATATCCAGCCAGTCAACCACTAATAGCTTTTCAAGCACTTCAATTTCTAGCTCCAGGTTAGTAATTAGCGTTCCCATCAATCATTTTCTTTTTGCATCTACATCCAGATAGTTTCTCTGAAGACTCAACTACAAACCCAAATATGCTAACTTTTGTTCTCACTAGCAGCATAGACTCTAGCTCAATACCGTCAACTTCGATGTCAACGTTAGTACTTATTATTTCTCTTACTATTATTTCTTCATCCAGTAGCAAGACAATCTCATTATCTTAAACTTCGTCAGTCCCGGGTACTTCACATTTTACGTTGAACTCTCGGTCTTCCTTTTCAAGAAGCCGTGCTCGGAACTCTATATCTTCAAGTTCGAGCTCGTCAGAAACCCACCTATCATCACTGTCCAGTTCTATTTGGTCAACGAGTGCTTCCAAATCTGGCCAGTCCACCTCCCTTATTTCCAGCTCGAAAAGATCTTACAAAATTGCTCTAACAAAGCTCATCATCTAGAACTATCACTGCATCGCCGTCTCCGTCTGAAATTTCAAGCAGTTCTCAAACGTTATCATCACAATCGTCTAGCACATCACAGTCATCTAGCATTTCCCAATTGACTTCAACATCGTCACCCTCAATTTCTATTGGATCTGCAAGTTCAACACCTTCATCGAGGGCCTCTACCAGTACGAAAACCTCATCCTCTTCAAGGTCTTCCAGCTCTGTCCATACTACCTCAAAGTCTTCACCAACAATCTCAGCACTTGCTTCCCTTTCGACGACTTCCTCAGGAGCAGGAACCTGCAGCTGTATTTCTACGGGAATATTCTACGTTACCTCGATCCATACTTCGGGTATCTGCTCCTCAACAACCACACGTACATCCGTCGTCACATCCACATCAATCGTTCGCTCAACATCAGTTCTGACCTCCACATCCACGTCGAGAACTACGGAGACGTTCAGGACGACGTCAACCTCTAGTACCACAGTTTTGGTTCACAGCACGGTCACGCTTACCAGCATAAAGACCTCGGTTACGACGAGTAAGGTCCTCAGCACAAGTACTGTGTTGGTTACGAGGACTACTACTGCCGCTGTTTGCAGCCCGACACCAGTCGCACGAGGTTTAGATGGGAACGCTACGCCGAGGGCAGAGAAGAGGGAAGAGAGATCTGAAGTTCTAGAATTGGCCGGGAATTATGAGCAGAGGATTAGGAAGGTAATGAGGCTTGCATTGAGATTTTAATCATGGGGGTCAGGCTTATGGGCACAGTAGAATTAATCGAGGGGGTTTTCTTTGGAGTCCTGTATCATTATTTGGAACCGCGGGGGACAATCTAAATAAAAGAGAGCCTTAGTTAATTAAGGCCAATGAATCATCATAGAACCATAAAAATAATTTCCTCCCAAAAATGTTTGCTAAATGCAAGAGCATTCAAGAATGGCAATCGCTCGTCTCAAGAGTATATGTCTCAATTAGAAGCTGCCGATTTTAATGTTATCAACAAAAGCTTTGCTATTAAGAGTAGAAGCGACCAAAAGGAAAGCAGACCTATGCTATCACAATCAAGCACTTCAACTGATATATACCCAAAAAAAAAAAAAAAAAAAGGATAGGGAATAGGAGTCTGAACACATATAGAAGCTGCATCTAACGCCTACTGACAGCACGCCGCCTGCTGTTGGGCTTTGACCTGGCACTGGTACCAGCTGTTGATGCATAGCCGTGAACGCGCAAACTCTCCGCTTCATCGACTTCTGACGCGGTGAGAATCATCTGGCAGAATCTATCTTATATAAAATCAAATGACGTGTTTTGCTACAGTGATAATCACTTACTTACCACCCTTGCAGTTGGCATATTCGAAGTGCAAGACTTTCAAACTATAAAATATAAATAGTACTTCAAAATCATGGAACCTATCATAGAAAGAAGTGGATACCATCACGGTTCTGATGGAACTGGGAAGAGATTGGGGTGTGACTTGCCTCATTGTTCTACGATAATTTGGGATCTTTGATGGATATGTATCCCCAAATATGCTCCCACATTCAGCCTACCCACGGCGTCTGCCGTCTCGTCTTTGTGAAGTGTTACTATCTAGATAGCTGCTATCAACTCTTGATTAGTTGGATGCTGATAGACTGCCGGCATCGTCTCCCTAAGTTCCTAACAAAAATGCTGACTCGACTTCCTAGACGGTGCGGCTCTCATCATTGTCTTAGGCACCAAATTTCCAGGCGGGGCTCGGTGGGCGTTTTATCGTCAAATGACGTGCGCCTTAGGCAATAAATCTCTTGACTATTTAGACTACGTGGCAAACATAGATTGTAAGTATAAAAATGATATCTTTGTGCGAAGATATTTCTAAACAAACAAAGTCTACCATGAAGAAACACTACCGAACGGGACTGGGTATGCAAATACAAACAGTGGGGCATACATTTTGGGCTTGTGTAGAAGCAAGCTACATCAAAAAGGAATTGTTGAGCTTTTTCTTAGCAATAGGACCCTCCTTTCGTGCTCGCCCAATAGGATAAATATTGCCGCCAACATTGGAAAGATCGTCTGATTGTGTAGTTCAGCGAAAAGAGAAGCACACTAAGCAGAACACATCTCTTCTGTAATTTATGCTCTTGCTATCCACATTAGAAGAATCGTCTAACTGCCGAACTTGAGCAAATGTAAAAATACGCTAACCGACATTCGTCCCTTTTGTAATGAACAACCTTGTCACCAACATCAGGAGGACCATCAGACTATAGACCTTAAATGAGAAGGCGAATCGGGCTTGGGGCTTTCGTCTGTTCTGTTACATGTTTAAGTTGAGACTTTGAACGGCCAGACGCAATTGCAACGAGGACACTTTATGTCTACTGAATGGAAAACATGATGAGTTTGAACCCACAATACTTCCAATCATAGATGTAGACGATCCAGTCACCAGCAGTCAAAAGAACGAAGAGAATAATGCCAGGGGGTAAGAATCTTATATAGGTAAGCAAGGACTGGGAGATCGATTGACGCAATCTTACGCAAAGCCTGGAGGTCATCCTTAGGCTCAAAGGCACTCGCCTAGGATTCAATGATTCACCAAATTGCCTGGATATCTGTCTATAGCTCGGAACACCCAAATAGATCGAATTTGTTTGAAGACAAGTATTGAAGTCCATCCAATTACGCTCGTGTAAATCGTACACCCTATATCTATCACCTCACGCCAAACACCAATCGCTATGCCGCGAACCCATCCTAATCAAATGCCTTCCTACCTCCTAGCCATCGGTCACCTTCCAGGTCATCCATCACCATTGATTTTCACTATCGACTCATTCATATCGCTCGCACTTTTCTGTAGTTCGGTGGTTTGACTGCTCGTCTGATTAACTTCCCGGCGTAGGGAGGGATGAGAGAGATGGCGCCAATGGCGAGAACACGCCATACGAAGCCCCTGATATTTGGTTAGTATGTGCCTCTGAAGGAGAAAACAACCTGGAGTTTGAAGGCAATGGAGTACACACCATGTGACAATGAATTCTAGGTCATAGTACCTCCCCAAGAACGGTATGCTCCCAACATAAAGGAGGAAAGTCCCAACTAAGCTGATGATCATCATTGGATGCCAAGTCGTAATCTCAAACGCCACCATGCAGAGTTCATTCAGAATCAGAACCGTGAATGAAACTGAGACCATCTTCGGACCGTCGACTTCGGTGAGAATTTGGCTGAGACCTTGGATCATGCCACCCTGGTAGATGGAGACAAAGACCCAGACGAAGAAGGTGCGATATGACAATGCGGCGCCAGTTGTCAATTCCTTGTAGAGCTCAGGGTACAGATTGGCAAGGTTCTCGTCGACATCTTTGTCGAGAACAAGAGAGAAGACTGGAGCCATGGTATAGACTGTAGCATATCCGACCATCAACCAATCTTTGTACAGGCCCTCGGGTTCGAATCTGATGGCTATGCTGTACATGGTTTGGCAGACACTAATGATAAGACCCCTGTGGATGACGAATTGAGCGAGTTTGGCAGAGCGCTTGTAGCTGTTTCGACCATGCCAGACTAAGAGTTTAGTAAGATGACAAAATTGCGTTATAGAGAAATCAGCTGCGAGAGAGGCTTGTCGTCCTTCTTTGCCGACGATACCAACGCCTACATCTGCGGCTTGGATCATACTCACGTCATTTCCTCCATCGCCAATGCAGCAAACGCGCTTCTTGGTGAATTCCCGGATAAGAAGGGCAACTTCTGCTTTTTGTGTTGGTGAACAACGGCAGGCGATGACGGCTGGTAGAAGGACAGCCAAGCTGATGAACTCGGTGCGGAAGTGAGTAAGCAGTAAAGCAAGTGACTCTCCATCAATCAGAAGAGCGGAGTCTTTCTTGCCTCGTAGGAAGTCGAGGTGATCTTGTGCATTGTCTTTGCGCTTTAGCTTAGCGATTGTGTGGATATACTGTCCTCTGGCGACAAGCTTGGCCGACACAGCTACGCAACGGGCAGTTTCGACTTTATCACCAGTCAACATCCATATTTTGATACCGGCGTTGCGGAGAAGCTCAAGGGAGGGTTTGACGTCTCGCTGAAGCTTATCCTCGACGCCAGTAACACCGAGCAGCTCAAGGTCGTGCTCTAGATAGTGACTAACAACACGTGCCATGCCAGCATCACGACCATTAATTGCTACCGATGCTTCTTTGAAGTTGGCAGCAAATTCTTGATATTGCTGAACGGATAAGTGCTTTCGGCCAACAACCAATGTTCGCAGACCCTCTCGAGCCATGTTGGCGGTTTCTTCATCAAGCCAGTCGTTCGCTGCTACGATGGAGGTCATGACTGTATCAGCACCCTTTTGATAGAACCAAATTTCCCCCGCTTCAATACCGGTACTAGCTTGGCCATCTAAGCTCTCCAAGAACTGCACAATGACGCCCATTCGCTTGCCATCCGATGTGAAAGGGAATATTTCGAGTATTCGAACCCGGACAACTGGACGACCAGTGTCGACAGACTGAAGAGTCATGCCCTTTCGATCACGATGGATCAATCGGAGACCCACAGCTTCTGTCCATTTCACAATTGCAATCTCATCTGGCGACGAGGCTTGATAAGATGTTACGGTTTGTCCATTCTCTTCCTCGGCGGTAGGCGTTACATTGTGGCAAATTGCCAAGGCGAGGACAACATCACGAACTCGCGATCCGATTTCTCGACGAGTACGAGTGGCAGTAGTTGTGGCGGCTGCTGTAAAGGTCGATGAAGGCGTGATGAGCATTGCAGATTGACTGGGATCTGTTGTGGTAGTAATGGAGAAGCCTTGCTTGATGTATGAAGTCACTTCATCCATGGCCTCGTTGGCGTATGACACTGTTCCAACATGTATTTTCTTCATTTCCATCTCGTTCTGGGTCAAAGTCCCTGTTTTGTCACTGAGAAGGTACTCGATTCGACCAAGCTCCTCCGGGATTGTACTGGTCCTAACCACAGTTCCAGGGATCCCCGAATCTCTATGGATGAAAAAAGAGTAGGCACTTTTACCCATATCCAGATTGACTCGAAGACTGATTGGAACGATGGTCGAGAAGAGTACTAGGAACCGCATGATCTTGACATACCATTTGACGCCCTCGACATGTTCGAAGCCCTCGAGCGCAACAAGAACGATAGACAAGGTCAGGGTTAGAGCACAGAGAATCTTGGTGAGTGAGTTGATTTCATATTCGAGCAGTCCAGTTTTAGAGCGCGAAGGCGACGTGGAAAGTGCTGAGCGAGTCTGCGAACCAGTATAGACAACGACGACAAGAGTTGTGGCATTAGAAGCCAGGATGGTGTTGCACCATGCTGTATTGTCAATACTTAATGATGCCGAATTTGCGTTGCTTGATGGCTCGTCGGCATTTACTTCGTTGCTCAAAGGTGATGGTTTTGGAACGTAAGGATCATAGCCATTGCTTTTAGGTAGCAATTCAACAGTTCCAATAAACTCATTGACTTTCTTGTCCGGCTTCCCAGCTACCACTCGAAGACGTATAAATTCCGATATGTCCAGTGATTGGGTGAGAGGCGAAGCCAAACGGAGCTTCCAATCTGTCTCACCGTCAAGTTGATCGGTTCGTATAAATGTCTCTCCAACACCCGCCGCGTCTGCGGCAGGTGTATTGCCTTGTTCAGAGGTCGACTCGTGACCTTCAGCGACAGTAGCCGATGTCTGCTCGATTGGTGGGTCTGATATTGGATCGACTAGCAGCGATTCTGAGACTGTAGGACGTTCTTCCTCGGTCAGCGCTGCCGACAAATCATTGGTGTAACTTTTCAATATGACAACGTCTGCCGGAACACGCTGGTCCTTCCCCAGTTTCAAAACATCGCCAACTTTCAAGTCTCGAGATTTCTTTATTAATTCGTGAACCTCTGCCGAGGGTCGTCTTCCTTGACTTTCTGCACTCTCCTCCTCTTCCTGAATGTCCGACAACCTGTCTGCCTCAACCAGAGATCGTCGCTTGGACTTGAAATTGGCCTTCGATTTCAGATTCTTCTTTCCATTGTATTTGTCTGAACTGTCTCCTCCAGGCTTATCAAATGACAAAACGGTGTAGCCTTCAGAGTTGGCTTCATTATCTCTCCTCCTTCGTTCAATATCATCATATGCTTCCTTTCCCAAAGTAATGGCTAAAACGCAGGCCAGTGGTACAATGTAAGTTGAGAGGTATCCTATTCGTAATGGCGGAATCGCTTGCGAAAGTGCGACTAGTAAAAAGTACATGTTGAAAAAGAAAGAGAATTCGTTATACAAGGTTCGCGGTAAGAAACTGACGGGGGTATATTTCGCGTTCGAAACAGCATTGGGAGGGAAACGTGCAGTCTGCGATGTGCCAACCAACACAGTGCGGGATGATGCCGGATCATGGTCTTCCTCTTGAGCCTCGCCATCGTCCGGTACTGGTGGGTTGCTATTCGTAGACAGGAAGCTAGGGAGACGTATGTGCGATCCTAGCTTGTTGAAAGCATCAATACTGGGTCGCCGGCGGTGGCCGTTTGCTGCGAGCAAAGGCGCATTATCTTCCTGTCCATCTACACTACCAAAGCTTCCTGCCGATGCTCGACTTGGTTCGTCGTTCAACAAGCCATGTAGGTCTTCACTATTGGCATCCCTGTCCCTCCCTAGATCTCCATATCCTCTATTCCGCTTGCCCAGACCTCTCAGCCCACTCATGCGTAGATTCCTCAGCGGTATATGAGGCACCCTTCTCTCTTCTTGTGGTTTGCGATCCTTGCGGGAAGACGAGGGACCAGATGGGCTAGATGTGGTGATCGGGTCGAGCTCCTGGATATCGAGGTCGAGGTCTGAATCCGAGTCATCCGCAGGAGAATTGGGGGCTTCTGGTTGATGATAGCCTCTCGAAGACATGCCTCATTGATGCGGTAGTCTAGTTTGGTGTGATAAGAAGGAAGTTCAAGCAGGTAAATCTGCAGCACAAGTGAAGACTGTAGCCTTGCCTGTCTGTCTCAGCCACGGAACGTTGACACGCGGTTGTTCCGCTGATGCAACAGAGGATTTCTGGTTGATCCCGGTCGCCGTAGCGGAGGCAGCATCTCAAAGATGCCGAGGGCAACCACGACAATACTGAGTGGACGATGGCAGGACAAAGGAATGAAGGCCCACATCGGAAGGACGGTTGGCGCGAAGGATTGGCGACTGAGGTGTATTATCTGTAATCATGAAAGAGCAAAAGTTTTATGACCAATATCCATCATCCAGCCTCTAGAACTATCGTGTCATTGTGGACGCTGCAGTTTACCCTATCGAAAGCTGGCCTTAACCTCGCCTCGTTCCGTCGCGCCCAAATCCAGATCGAGAGTTGCTGTCCGATCAGATACTTGCTTCATGAATTCTTCGCAGCCGTAGCAAATGGCTTCAGTCTTGCAGCTTCGATATTTAATATTATTTGTTCTTTAGCGGATATCTTTGTATAAGTGAGTTTCTTTGTCCTAATCGGGAAACCTGGGGAATGATGCTGTTGGAAAAAGGAAGGAATAAGGGGAAGTTGACATGCTGACATCCAGCAGTATTCAGTTCTTTTCCATAAGATACACAGTTGTCGCGATGCCATCGGAATCTGCGAGACCCTGGCATCCTGCCTTTATGCCGAATTCAGAATCGGACCTAATTGCGACGAAATCTGCAAAGTCGACACAATCGAGCTCGCAGCCAGAGCCCACTCCCGAGTCTCCAAAGCCAGACCCCGTCGCACCTCCATCCACATTAGATATCGAGCAGTCCTCAGAAGAGGAATTGGAAATTACTGAAGATCCAGCAGAGGATAATAATGGTCACCCCGAGTTATCGAATCTTCGTGATGCCCTTACGACATCCTTGGCCAGCCCAGGTGGTGTTGAGTTGGAGGAAAAACCATTGCACAATGAAGTCCAACAGCCCGATGATGTGGAGCATGAGAAAGCAGACTTCCCTTCAGAAGGACCTTCCAACGAAAGCAAGCATCTGAGTACGATGTCATTTGCTCGGACAGTATCGCATGAAGTGACATGGGGAGAAGACGATGAGGTTGACCCGGAATGGAATCTTCATCGAACAGATACCGACCCATTCAAGTTAATGGCAAAATCAGACAGAACCAATTCCTTCCCTGCCGTTCCACCAGCACATTCGCCTGGACTCCCTCACCGTGAGGAACAGCTTCCTCACTCCCAAGCGGAGGATATTATGAACGAGGTTGAGCATGAAAGTAAGGATCTCTTAGGTAACGAAGGGGGTAATGCCGATGGAGATCTCTTCAATGGATCCTCTGGTCAACACAATATCAGCGATGATTTTCTGCGAGATGAAGAGCATGGCGGGGCTTCGAGTTTTGGTCAGGCATATGGAGGAGACGTTACAAATGAAGAAGGCGAGGAGGAAGCCCGCTACGAAGAAGGCCTTCCGCTTGTACAACACAACGATGATCAAGATCTCGATGAGGAAGCGTCCAAAGCAGACCACGCTGCTTTTGAGGATGATGAGGATGAAGACCATGACTTTTTTGCTCAGGCTAGCAAGAAAGATGAAGCACCACCAGTACCACATATTGAGAGGAAGTCCACGATGCAGGTTATGGACTCGTTGAATTTCCAACAACACCGCCAGACTCATGACGATATCATTGAGGAAGACATCGAGAACACGGAAAGTTCCCAAAGCTCATTAGAGAAGTCAACAGGTGGTGGTATCGGTGTATCAACAAGTACGGTGTTATCCCAAGTGCTGGGCGACGCTTCGGCTCCTATCCATTCTCAACCGGAAGCGCTAGCTGCTCTCGAGATGGACTCCGGCGAAGGTGATTTGGCAGCGAAATGGAAAGCGGCACTGGCTGGTGATGAATTTCTGGATGATGATGACGACGAACTGTTACCAGATGATGATGGACTTGCTGAGAGTGGACCGGAAAATAAGGAATTGGACCCGGCTGCCCTCTTCGGTAGTGATGATGAAGGTTTTCTAGAAGACACCGATGACCAGGACACTACCAACGACCTCAGGTCACAACAGACCAGCCCCCCTATTCCAGCTCCTGTGGCCTCTCCCAACGGTCATGTGATTGGATTTGACCGTCTGACTGGTGCAGTGCAGGCGAACCGCCCGGGAAGCAGCGGTCGATATGTCCCAGCCGGCACAATCGCGGCAGCTCCTAAATCTGGCATTACATATGCTCCTACGGGACTGCTGCTTACAGACCTCAGTCGACCAGCCACGACAGCTGCTGTTCCTTCACCCTATGTATCGCCGTCTGTCTCGAGCTTTCCAACACAACAACGGCCAGAGCTTCCAAAGGCGCAGAGTTTTGCAGATAAGTCGAAGGGTGGTTATGCATCACCATATGACCTACCGATGGAAGTCGTCAAACCTAGAAAACGGGTGAGCATGCAGCAGATGAACCGCCAACCTTCACCTGCAAATGCCCCTCCCAGAAGTACCAGCATATATGCACACCCGCCGCCTCGATCAGGATCGTCGAACGCAAGTATGTCGCCTCCAACAAGTAGTCATGGCCTTCCACAGAGTGAAGTACGGCCTTCCGCCACCCCAACTCTGGCAAAGAAAAGTTCAAGCAGCTTCTTCGAGGAGCTCCCGATGTCGAATAAGCCAAAACTAGCCCCCAGACATTCTAGCTCATTTGCTTCCCCAGCTCAAAGTCCTTACAGCCATCCTGCGACTGCCCCTCCACCAATGGCCCCTCCTGCTCCTCGAGCATCGTATGCGCCACCGCCTGTACAACACCCTGTCCAACATCCGCCTAGCCAAGGTCTAGTTGCACCCGAACGTGTCAGTCCATACGCAGCACTTCCTACGGCGACTGTACCTCCACCAGCTATTGCATCACGATACTCCCCTTCACCTTCGCAACCGCAGCTCCAGCCAGTTCCACCTCCACCCGTATCACAATCTCGATACTCTCCAGCTCCCCCTAATTCGCGTCAACATACGCCTTCCTACAGCTCACCTGTAAATCCTGCTCCACCAGTTCTTTCTCATCAACCCAGAACGTCTAGTCCTTTAGCGCACTTTGAAAGAAACCAAGATCCACGCGGATACGGATCTTATTCCGAAAACGCGACTTATGATCGCCGAAGTAGTTCGTCTGGGTACGAGTCTAATCTCAGGCATCAACATCTTCCTCCAACCAGGGAGGTAGATGAAAATGAACAGGCGATAATGAACGGAAACCGGAATTATGGTGCTCTCCAAAACCAAAACATTCCTCAACCTGCACCTCAACCTCCGAGAACTGTAGCCCAGACACCGCCACCGCCTCAAAACCTTACCTCCAGACTAGTAAGCTCACCACCTAAACGTTCAACCTCAAATTACCAACCCCAGCAACTTTCTACTGGTCCACCCCAAACATTCGCCCCTCCAAAGAGATCACAGACACAATCGCCTGGCAGTGTGTTTGGTGGTCCAAGACGCGACGCACCTCCAGTAGATCCTTACCAACGACCTGCTTCTGTGGAAGGACCAATGTCCCCTCGAGTTAACAGCGGATACTCTGCACCATCTGTGACGTCTTCTTATGGCCGAGCTAGGGGCTTCTCGCAAGGCTATAATTACATTGCACCTACTGACGGCCGTGAACATGATCCATTGCAAAGGTGGAAGGGTGCTCCAGTCTTTGCTTGGGGCGTTGGAGGGACCATAATGACATCTTTCCCCAAAGATGTGCCTCGCTATGGCATGGGCCAGACAGCACCTATGGTTGTTCGGAGTCCAGGAGAAGTCAAGCTTCGAAACATCAAAGACTTAGATCCACTTCAAGAAAGATTATCAGCTTTCCCTGGACCGTTGAAAGGCAAGGCGAAGAAGAAGGAAGTCTTGTCATGGCTCACGTCAGGTATCGCCATCCTGGAGCAGAATGCATCATATCTCCGTACAGCGTCGAACTTATCACACGAGGACAAGCGTATCGAGGAAAGAATACTCCTCTGGAAGATCCTTCGTGTCTTCATTGAGAATGACGGTGCCCTGGAGGGAAGCCCAGTCGTTGATAAAGCAGTACGAGCTGTACTTTCACCTGGCCTAGACGCTGAGGGATCAATAGCTTCACCTCTTTATGCTACTGGTGCTGAATTATCAGGTATTTCAGCGTCGTCGGCTCCAAAGGCTGATGCCATCGACCCGACAGCTGTTGATGAACTGAGGAAGCATTTGCTCCGTGGTGAACGAGAGAGAGCTGTGTGGGATGCTGTTGACAAGAGGCTCTGGGCTCATGCTATGCTCATCTCCAACACGGTGTCTAGAGACTTGTACAAGAGAGTGGCCCAAGAGTTCGTCCAGAAAGAGGTCAAGAACATTGGCGATAATACCCAACCGCTAGCAGCGCTGTATGAGATCTTTGCAGGCAACTTTGAAGAAAGTGTAGACGAGCTTGTACCTCCCTCAGCCCGAGCTGGCTTCCAGATGGTTAGCACATCCAATGCTAGCGGCCCATCGAAAGATGCTCTCGAGGGACTTGACCGGTGGCGCGAAACTTTGGGTCTCGTCCTCAGCAACCGAAGCCCAGATGACAATCAAGCTTTGAATGCATTGGGTAAGCTCTTGTCTGGCTATGGCCGCGCCGAAGCCGCTCACATATGCTTCTTATTCGCGAGAAGTCTCTCCATTTTTGGCGGTATCGACGACCTTCAAGCAAGCATCGTGCTTGTTGGATCCGACCAGCTAAGACAACCTTACGATTTCGATCGAGAAATGGAACCCATACTGCTTAGTGAAGTTTTTGAGTTTGGAATGTCGCTGGCAAATCCCTCGGCTATTGCTCCTTCAACTCCTCACTTGGCTGTTTACAAGTTGCAGCACGCAAAGATCTTAGCTGAGAATGGTTACCGAGACAAAGCTCTACAGTATTGTGAAGCTATCGCAACATCGATTAATTCGCAGACACGCAGGTCTCCGTATCATCACAGCCTACTGACTTCTGAACTGGACGATCTCAGCAAACGACTCAAGTCATCGCCTAGGGATGAAACCTCTTCTTGGATCTCCAAGCCAAGCATCGACAAGGCCAAGGGCTCAGTGTGGGCTACATTTAACAAATTTGTTGCTGGAGACGAAGGCGATACGCCAGCTGCGGTCTCGAGTGCTGGAAGTGCCAACGACGTTGGACCTTTTGCCAAAATCGCTGGAGGCACACCAACGATCAGTCGATCGCCGTCAAATTCGGAGATCTATAGTTCCTACAATGGAGGACTGCCTATCAATGGCAGCGCTACTAAGACTAATTCGAGATATGCACCGGGTGGTGCCTATAGCCCTGCTACCCATGAACCCCTTTCGAACTCATATGGATCGCAACCGCGAACCTCACTCGAAGAAAGGTCATCCAATGAGTTTCGACGATACGAACCACAGCGACAAATATCCGACTACAGGCCAATATCTCAGCCAAGCAATTCAGTCAACAACTACAGTCCACAGAAGTCTTCTACCTACGCACCTCAGTCCTCGTACTCCCCATACGCTAATACCGGCTCACCATATGAGCCAAGTTCAAGCTATGTTCCTCCTCAGACCCCAGTGATTGAACAGCCTCCAACGAACATGTACGCGTCACCGCAGCCAATCAACAATGCGAACAATCATCAACCATCCCAGTCATCATCCCAGCCATCATCCCAGCCATCGTACGATGAACAAGCGTCATCAAGTTACGAGCCAACCACCAATAGCTACAAACCTTTCGCCAATAGCTACGAACCTCCTGCTTCAAATAGCTACGAGCCATCGACTTCAAGCGGCTACGAACCGCCATCAAGCGGTTACGAACCTCCAGCCTATGAGCCAGCAACTATGGATGACGAGCCCGACTCCCCTGCCGAGACTCGACCGAAGAAGAAGTCGTTCATGGACGACGACGATGATGATATCCCTGCCCTGAAGCAGCCGCCTGCTAACCACGAGAAGACTAAGGCGGAGAAGGATCGCGAAGCAGACGAGGCGTTCAGGAAGGCAGCCGAAGCTGATGGTAAGTTCTACTCTACACTTCCTCTACACACTTCTCACCAATACACAGCACAAAAAGCCAAGGAATCTGCCCCAGCAAAGAAAGGCTGGGGTCTCGGCGGCTGGTTTGGCGGCGGGAAGAAAGAACCCGACATGGGCGCACAAACCAACAAACCTATCCGTGCCAAACTCGGCGAAGCTTCCTCCTTCGTCTACGATCCTGAGCTGAAGCGATGGGTAAATAAGAAAGGCGGATCAGAGGCCACAGAACCCAAGACAGCGACACCCCCACCGCCCAAAGCCGGTCCACCCCGAACATCAAGCCTTCCTCCAACAAGCGCTCCAAGACCTATGAGCATGGGCAGTGCACCACCCCCTATGGCACAACGAGCAGTTAGTGAATCAGCTCCACCAAAGCAATCCGATGGCCAAGGTGAACTAAGTGCTCCCACCCTCGCACCACCAGCTATGGCTAGAAGCGCAAGCAATGGCTCCTTTGGGCCGGGAAGTGGTGGACCTCCAAGTGGTCCACCTAGTAGACCTGGGACCGGAATGAGTAACGCAAGCAGTATCGATGATTTACTTGGACCAGCTATACCAAGGAAGGGGGGACCTGTCAAGAAAGCGGCGAAAAAGAAGGGGAGAGGGTATGTGGATGTTATGGGGGAGAAGGCCACGTGAATACATTTATCTTTGCATAGGATAGAAGGTTTTAAGGTCGTTTGGAATCTCGATACCGTGAGATCGAGATGCTTGTACAGAAGGGGAGGGAGTGTATTATAGATTTGAAAGTTGGTGGAAGGGAAACTATCATGTTGTAATTTGTATCATACGCACACAGCTTTGTTCTTTCTACTTTAGGCGTGCGGTTTCGCTGGTTCGTTTCTTGCATGGTTTGCGGTGATCAGGGAGACAAGAGAGATGCGGGGAGGATGAGAGATGAACATGGAGATGCGAGGGGAATGGAAAGGAATGAAATTTGTTCACCTTGTCTCTTGCTCTACTCGCTTACTGTATCTTCCGGCACTCTGCGAGGCCTAAATTCTCCATTTGATAGACGGTGTCTCTCTAGTGTGCCTAATTTTCGCAAGTTGCTCTTGCTAAATCTTCTCTAATCTCCGTCCAGTGTTCTTGCCATAGCGCCTTATAAATGTTTCAATTGCAAGTGCAAAACATCTTTCCCTTCATGCTCCTATGCTCCTAACGGAAATTATTGATTTCTCCATTCTGGATTAACCGGCTAATCAATCGATGATCATGGCCTCGTAGTAGTAATCTTCATCTGTCCTTGCCTCGATGCGGCGCCAAATGTGGAAGTTGATCTCAGGGAAAACGTTCATGGCGTCTGTCATATCATACCATCCGAATAACGCTTGATATTCCAAAGCATCACGAACATCTTCGATCATTGCGACCAAATCTTCCCCAAAATTGTTAGCCTCCTCAACGATGTGTATTTCCTCCAGATTCTTGAAATTGTTCAAGATTCCACCATCGCAGTCCCAGAACCACTCTACCAGAGTCTGACAAATAACCGGATCGGCCCATCCGTGCCATCTGAAGTTTCGGAGTTCTAGGCTCTTGATGGCGTCGAAGCATTCCGGGGCTTGGTCATAGATCGAAGCGAAGCAGTTGTTGGGGTCAAACAGATGTGCGAAGTCGACCCAGACATGATCAAGGCGAGGGTTGATGAACAAAGGCCTCTCATGGGGAACCACTGAATGACCAGATTGAGTTTTGACATAGCCTGTTTCTTGCTGGAACACTACGTGGTAGTGCTGTAGTGCAAGCCCCCTGCTTTCTTTGTTTACATGCAGCAGCACTGTTGGCTTTGCTTCGCGCGGACGAGCGTCCCAAGGTTGTTTGGAAGTCACGCAATGTACCGGACAACAGTAGGGTTTGTAGAGTGCGAGCTGTACGATGCGTCTTCCTGGCAGCATCATATTCCAGATGATCAGCCGAAGCTCGGCAGGCAAGTTTGGAAAGCAGGTGAAGGCATTTAACGGTGGATGTAGGCATTGTCCGACAAGCTCTTGGTCCGCATCGGGAAGTTCGAAATTCAGAAGCTGTAGAGACTTTACTGCCTCTTCAAGAGTGTAGGTCTTTCGGTCTGCGCTTGGTTAGTTCAACACTTGCTCTGCGCTTTGGGACGGACATGCCATATTTCTTACCCAGAAGCAGACCATCCCTAGTCCACTTCAAAGTTGTCTGATACATCTCTGGATAATGCGTTGGTGTTTGACGAGTGTGCTGTGTGCTTGATGCGTGTTCCAGAGGTACCAGATAGTTTGATGTTGACGGAAAGAAAGAAAGACGAGGGTGTTTTGCGAGATTTGTGAAACTTTTATAGCTGCGCTTGGAGAGGGAAGTCGCGACACGCGAGCACGTGACCTGAGGAGCCTCGAAGGTGCTAAATGAACACTTTAGCTGTATTGATCGAGAAGCAGCTTTGTTCATAATTTTGTCGCTTTAGGGTGCGCTTAAACCCCATGTTTCTGCCTTAGTAACAAAGTAAGTCCGTACGTAGGGTTCTGGAATCTTGATATTTCTTCTAGCGGCTTTGTTTCAACCAGACTCGAACATGCACATGCTTTCCCGAACTACCCATCGAGTTGTTTCTCCAGGTTTGGCGCGCCATGCTTCCATAAAGAAATCAATTCTACTTATCGTCATATTTTGCGTATCAGAGACCACATGGCTCTTCCAATCACTCTTCCACCATTTTGAATATAGCTAAGCCGAGCGTATACTCTTGAAGTACATCGTGTTCGACGACCAGCCCCCTCCTAGCGAAAATTGATTTACAGTCTCAGAAAAGCAACGTTGATTCGTATACATCCTCGAATCGACTTGGTCTACTGAATACCGATGAGATTTTTATCGACGGCCGTGACTATACAGGGTTTCCGGAAATCTATCAACAAGCCCCGCAGCTTTTCCACGCTATCACGAGTTTGGAATTACAGGATTTGCATGGTATAGAGATAGTACACGAGAGTTCATACAAGTGTTGAATACGAGACGGTACATTATAAAGTGAATATGCAGCATTCGTGGGGTCGTTCTAGCGAGGATGCATGCATGATTTGCCATTGCAAGTTTCGTTACAAATTGGGAATGTGGATAATTACGAGAGATGTTCGACTGGAAAATATATAGGGTAAACTGGTTTTTTGAACTTGTTCAAGACGGTTTGTCCACCAGGTGAGAGAAGCCTCGGTGTATGTATGACTTGCACATGTATTGCTTCTTCGTTCCTACCATGATTATCTCGCATCGAAGTAGCCCAGTACATTCCTAGACAAGGGCAATTTGCACGTCTCATCTGCTGCCATTGCTATCTCCCCCGACTCCATATCCAAAGCCTCAGCCGTGTCCAACAATTTATTTCGTCTCTTCTTCAAAGATCCTAGCATCGTTGAAGTATGCCTCATCCGTTCTTGCCTCGATTCGGCGCCAATTATGGAAGAAGATTTCGGGGGCGGAATTCATAACTCTCACACCACCAAAACGCCCCTCAATCACAGAGACATCCATCATGTGCGCGTACCATGTACCCAGGAGATCGTCCATAGATTTGCGCATTCCTTTGACCAGTCGCACCATGGGCTCTCGGGGCAATTCGGGCCGGGCGATCAGATGCAGTGATTTGAGATTCCGGAAATTCATAAGAACAGCGCCCGCGTTGATCCACTCGTCACTAAGTAGAAAGGGATCTAGCAGTTGTGAGCCTCTCGTTGGATCAGCAAATGACACCCAATCGAAATTACGAAGCTCTAATGTTCGGACTGAATCGAAACAGTGAGAGACTTGATCATAACTCTGCCGGAAACGATCGTGTCTATCAAAGATGTCCGCCATGTCGATGTACACGTGATCAAGGACAGGGTTAAGGCAGAAGGCTCTCTCATGTGGCACGATAATTCCGTGTCGTATCTTTGTATGCCCTGTCTGCCGCTGCAAGATAATCTCGTACGTATCCTGTGTATACTGCCGGCTCTCTTGGTTGATGAACAACGTGACTGGAAGTTTTGGGTCTCGGGGTCGAAGCTCCCATGGTTCGGGGCCTTTATCCGCATCCCAGAGGACATTGTAATGCGTGAATTTGACGATGCGTCTGCCAGGTAGCAATAGCTCCCAGACACTCAATCGAAGCTCCACAGGAAGCTGAGAGAAGCAAGTGAATGTAGACAGGCCCGGCTGCAAATCTTGCTGAACAAGTTCCAAGTTTGCGTCGGGGAGCTCGAGGTTGAGAACCTCTAAACATCTGATTGCTTCCTCGATGGTGTAGCATTTATGATCTACATGTATTAGAAATGAAATGCTGAACGTTTGAGCTCGCATACCGTATCTCTTATTGAGGGTGAGTCCTCCTTCGCGCCACTTCAATTTTGTTTGATACAATTCTCTCTTTTCCCCTCGAGGTGGGCTGGCTCTCTGAAATTTTATGTGGCGACGGAGGACTCTTTCTGTCAGATATTGGGACTGACGTTCTATGTCCGAGGGTAATGGCATATCGCGTCCGTAGCGTACGGCAAGGTAGCCATCGCGCCACTGCAACTTGGGTTGGCACTTCATCGTCAGGCAGCCACGCGTTGTCGTTAAAGCGTTGATGGCGCAAAAAAAACTTAAGGAGATATCGCGGGTTGAGCAAGCTTTTATCGCTCGACTGCCGCCAAAAGCCGGAGGCGCAGCTCAGCCGGCATAATTATATCGACCCGATTAGTTTACACCGCTATTAAATTGACGTCATCCTCAAATTTTATAAAATACTATCCACTCATGCGCATTTTACGAAAAATCGAAGGTCAATGCCAACATATAGAACTAGTAAGAGACTAGCAAATAAAATTGCAGTATTTGAGAACTTTAGAATGGGCTACAGGTATACAGCAAAATACCCTTCGGTTATATGAACTGGGGAGATAGAGAATTGGTATGGTCCAATCGGGTGAACGGGCGCCGGATTGCTGCTTCCAGCCTTCTGTATAGGTCTTACCCGTTGCTACATAATATTGTTTAGGTCAGGCAAAGCGGCTTCGCCAAGCACAGGTTGCTAGGAGTCCAATTCTATTTTTCTGATCATTATTAGCTGGCGTTCAAAAGGTCACGTGAGGCGTTAGACATTACCGTCCTTTGGGAACTTAAAAAGGGCTCATTGTGTACGTGTATTGCTCACAGTCTGTGGGAACTGAAGTGGATACTGGGTTTCAAAAGAAGAGAAGTGGTATTTTGTTCTTTACATACTTTAGAGATTATTTTAATTGAAAGAAATCGTATATGATAGATATCTTTTCTTGGTAGTATCACCATATATCATTTGAACGACTAAACAAGATTAGATATTGATCGAATCAATCGTACTTCATTTTCATTCGAACTGATGAAGATCGTGGCTGCTTTAAGTTATATAAATACACTACAAGCTAGGAATAAAGCCGTCGTGCCCTTCCCACCCGCATAATAGACGGGTTGAGCACTAGTGTAGTCTACCCGCTCTGGAAGAGCCACTTTATACTTTTTAACGCCTGGTTATATGAGAGCTCATGCTCGTATGGCAAACGGAACCCAACTTTCGGGACATTTGTACAGATCCCCTTTGCCTTTAGACCTTCGAAACACCGAGTAAAGGCAATGCAGCATTGCATAGCAGCCTCAGTAGTAGTTTTTCGAGAGATTCTCGCCTCATTCCCCAGAATTAGCCGTAGGCATAGCTCCTCGACGTTTTTAAAGTGCTCCAGGAATTTTGAGTCCTTGCATACTTCTGTGGTGATACGAGATAAGTCCGGAATTTTAACTGTGAGCACCAGCTTCCTTGTGGTCGCAAAGATAGACCCAGTCAATACTGAATCTTTGTAGATACCCATTCTCCTTGCATTGGGCAGGACATCGCTGTGCAGTTCTAAAGTGTCGATATTCGAGTTCCAAAACAGTGCACCCAGTGCCCGACTATCGCTCTCCTGATGTAAGAATTCATAGTTGAGCGAGAACTCCTTGCGGCTTTCAAAATTGACACCATGTGGAATAGGTGCTTTTGTCCTGTTTTTCTTGTAAAAGAATACTCCATGTGAAGAGGGCACAAAACTAAGAGCATGCGTTTTAGGCTCAAATATTTCTCGCCATATTCTCTTTCGTAACTCGGGAGGAAGTTTGGAGAAAAGGTTGAATGAAAATATCGGTTGCGGGAATAAACTCCTCTCAAGGTCCGGAAGATCTGAGAATGCCTTCAAGTCCGCCCTGTTCACAAGAATTGTCAGTATGTACAACCTTGGCACCCCCAAGAATACTTACAGTTCGTAAGGAAGACTTGGACCGCAATTGCAGAGCTGATGACAAGAGTTTGGCATATTTGGAATATCGTTCTAGTCCTTTGTTCTTAAAGGAAAATATCAGCAGATGAGATTGAATGAATTATCCAATGTAAAATTTCTGCTCTCGTACATGAAACGTTATTGGATTTTGGGATGGAACTAGCTGTATTAGTTTGCGTACTAACGCTCTAGTATTATCCTGTGTGCGGATGCTGCTATTTTAGTGCCCGAACTTTAACTTCGATGGTGTATAGGGAGTGCCCGATCGTTAGAACTTAAATGTGCCTCTAGTGCCTCCAACCTTTGAGCATTAAGAATTTGTCTAGGAGCAGTACTGGCATCTGACCAAGCTCCACAGACTAGTTGATGACAAACGAAGTATCTCGTTTTAATACAAGCTGGCAGGAGTAAAGGGGCAAATTCATGGACAATTATTTTGAAGGAAGGTTATCGTAAAAATATACGAAAATCTCTATTTCTGAACACGGAATTTAATCCAAATCACACGCAACAATGGCTTTATATTCCTCAAGTTAAGCATTCTTCAAGCAAGAATAATCGAAACGAAAGACAAGCGAGCAGACCTCTTTTTTCACCACCACACCACAATACACAAAAATTATCTTTTATTAATTCGTTCTTAAAAGCTCTAAGTTGATTCGTGGCATTGCAACAATGCTTTTTATCGGCTGCTTATTAAACATTGTGGAGTCTTATCCTCAGGTTGAAAAATACGAAGACCACGTGCAAAAACACAAAAAAGGTAATCTCTCGCCTCGTTTCTGAAGTGATGTATGTAAGTATAAAACGATGAAAAGTCTCGGCTACCAAGTCATGATTAGCTATAGAAATTAATAGTTCTTCGGAAGCCATTGTATTTTGATTACAGTTCTTTAAAAGATGTTTAATATCTTGGAGAAGATTAAATAAAGCATCTCCTGCTCGAGCATGTAGTCTCAAGCCGTGTTCTCATCTCTTTTATAGGTTCCATAAGCACCACTTGCAATTAAGATGTTATCGACCTCAGGTTCAGCTTCCGCCTCTCTTTTATACGTGCCATAAGCACCGCTGGCAATGAGAGTGTTGTCAACCTCGTGCTCGGCCTCCGCCGCCCTCTTATATGTTCCATATGCCCCATTGGCGATAAGCGTATTGTCAACTTCAGATGCTGGAATGGCGGTTGCTAGAAAATAGATGTCAGCTGGATCCCGCTAGCATAAGAAAGCAAGATCTCACCGACTGGTGCAGCACATACTGTTGCCGCAAGCTCCAAGAGGAGAACCAAAACTGGAATTGTGATTTTCATGATGGAAGGCCTCTTTCTAAATATACAGAGGAGAGTAGAAATATTTTTAAACTTTGATCAAGTCTTAACAGCGGTGTTCGAAAAATCTCACAGGCAAGTGAGAACAGATGATCGGTCGATCAAAACCTTTGATTGAGTACTACTTATATCCGTCGTACTTGTCATCCTCAAAATGTCATATTACTTGCTTGTCTGAAATGGGAAGGTCCACGGGCGGCCTACGGGTTGAGTAGGAGTCGAAAGTGGTGTAATGCACTATGTAATGGATCCGTTTGTGTACGTGGCAACGGGTTGAGATAACCTTGAAACAGGCTTGGTACTGGAGAGATCTCCCATGCCTCGCATGAATACGGGATATGGCGCATTTGATGATTATTGTCGAGTCTCAGACCCGCACATAGTTACCAATCATAGTTTTGCTCCCGGTAACTGTACAGAGCTATACCTGCCAAATGCGGTAGGTCACATCGTAAGGAACCCTTCATTCGGTGAACCCCGCAGCACAGGATTCGAAGAAACAGGGTTGTTCAAGTCATGAAAAGTTATTCTTTGAGATCTACATTGTTCTAATCACTCTGATCGCTTGGTGCTACTCCGATCTGATCCCATTGCACGACTCTCTCGTTGACATGACTCCACTCTATCAAACGGGCAAAATCCCTACATTTGTGCACAGTCGAGAAATCCGGCAGAGGAACTTCTTGACTAGGGTCATCATAGAAAACGACAGGAACTACATCACTCGAGCACATGAGATGTTGCCGTAAGATATCAATACAATGATCTGCGAGCCCAAGAACTCCGTTAGCTTCTTCTTTTGGCAAATAGAAAGGGATGACAACCTGTATGAATACGTCTATTTGTAGCATTTTCTGCTGTATAGAGGTCCGCATAATGCTCTTTGTAGGTCAATCTGCGCAAGGAGTCCTGCTCACAGGCGTCAGCTCAGCTACAAATGCAGAAAGCTAGAGGGCAAGATAAAACCCTAATTGTTAATTCTTACTCACCAGACAGTGTAAGAGATGGAACACTTCAAGCATAGCAAGATAACCACCTCCATTCTCTTCTGGTAGTTTATGATACTTCTTCATGTCTGTGGAGCGACCTAATAACTGCAGTTCATTCTCATACACCTTTAATCCAGGTATACCTATATTCTATACATTAGTATTTTCAAGACTCCAAACGACGTAGCAAGTGTGCCTACCCATTGAGATACGTCTCCAAGCCTCATCAATCTCAAGAGACGGTGGGCCGCGAAATTCATTCGTCTCGTAGATTCTTCCATCCATAATTTCTGTTTCATACCCGATAACCGAGAGAGCAGGTGCTAATAAACGTTAGCTTTTTCATCGACAAGAATGGACGTCGCTCAGTCATAGATTAAACAAGAATGAAATAAAAACATACACCATGTCGATAGTTGACGAGTACACTTCTCATCCGTCGGCAGAAATTTAATGAAGAAGATGGAAGAGTAAACCACGAATACCACCAACTGAAAACAGAAGAATGATATATTCAAAAGATATAGACGTCTCCTTCGACCGTCATGCTCAGGTGACTTCTCCTCAAAATACTTCTCGCCATCACTTTGTGCGATAGATACATATTCTGAATTTGAACCCATATCAAACCACTTCCTTGTGCTGAAAAAGAGGCCAAAATCATTTCTATAGTCAAGATTTCAACTATGCGGCAGAACGACGAGAAAATGAAGCTAGCCAACTTAAGGTCAAAAGTCCGAGAAACTCATGCAAGTCATCGTAGCTCGCATTTTCGCCACATTTCGACCTTCCATTTCCAGTCACAAAGTCGCACACGAGGCACAATCGCTCGGCCCAGAAAGATAGCGAGGGAGGCACCGGATGACAGGATTTGTTCTCATCGGCATCAACCACTCATACCCCACACTTCGGGGTCCTGCGGGATGTCGTACCGCGTACAAATTTCAACTAATCTTGATGCAGAAGGTTACACAGTTGACAGAAGGCTTGTTCACACGTCCGCAAACGTCAGACTGCATATACGTTATCAATACCACGATATCTTGTACGGGAAAATGGTGATCAATTCTTCATCTGCAAGATGATCAGCTCGCCTTTGAAAAGGCCAGTGAGGAGCCTATCTTTCGATTTTAGAATCTGAGACGTCCTGTCATCTATGAAGGTCATAACTGTGAAAATAATGCTACCCTCCTTGAACATACTGGGCAGTGTGAAGTGAACGTGTTATCATGTTGTCTAAACTTACTCGATATACACTGGTTCGAGGACATGATAAAGAAAAGCCAGAAGTCGACATCTTTCAAACCCACCAGAAAAACCCATTACGCATCTGGATCATTGTTCGGCAAACGTACTTCATAATCCTTCACATTTTCGTCATCCTTCTGCTGCTCCTGCAAGCGAGCTCTTACCAGAAGCAAAAAATATTGAAAACGGGACTACTTCCTTCAGAGCTGCGTGAGTACAGATAGATAGATCTTATGAGAATTCCTGCTCACAATAGGTAGCGTCTGCAAAAGGTGCAGTCCACTACGAGGAGGTGACTTTCGACCCGAGCGGCTTCTGGGATGATCCATCGCAAGCAACTCCTTACGAAGGACTTCCTTCACCGGAGACAGACGAGATGTGGGGCCGACTCACCAATGGTCTGTTAAAGTGGTATCCTTTCGGGCCAGAGCTCAGCTTACACGTAATAGTGGGAATGTACTCACTTACTAAAGAGGAATACGAACAGCTGCCAATAGAGACGACAACAGTCCCTGGGAAATCTGACGAGTACCTGGTCACGATCGAAATGTTTCATCAACTTCATTGTCTTGTTAGTTGACTTGGCGTTCATTTATATTTCAAATTAGAAGACTAAGTCTATGATAGAATTATATTCGTCGACGGGCGTATGGAAGTGGACCTACGCAGGAATCTGACCATTCCAGAGAACATCACTTGAGTAAGTCTCAGCAATCTAATAGCATATCCTAGTTGCTTATCTTTTCCCAGGCCATTGCATAGATTATCTTCGCCAAGTCTTGATGTGCCATGGCGATCTCACGCCTATCACACTCAAGTATGCCAAAAACAGAATACCTCATGTGATGCCAGACTTCAAGATAAGTCATACATGCCGAAATTTTGACGCGCTTTGGGACTTTGCAGCGATGAGAAATACTTCTGGCATAACTATTGAATGAATTATTGTATGTTTGTAGCACTTCAAGTGGACTGGGGACGGGGACGCCTCATATTCGCGCCTTGACTTAAAAATCGTGAGCCTACTACTGATTGGATGCATCTTCCTAGCACATGCACATTGCCTTTAGTTAGAACCAAGAGAGGTTCTTCTTCTTTTTTTTTTGGTTGAAGAGCTTCAGGCTGGATGTCCCTGCCAAGAATCTTCCAATTTGAGCATGGGCAACTTTGCTTCATCCTCTTTACGTCCCTGACCCTTTAAGTCCGACATTCGTCCAACTAGATTGCATCATCACATAACTTGAAGATTTCGAAACTAAACGACGCAAACACCGGCACAGCGGTCATCATATGGATCGTAGCTTCACCAAAGAGCCATATCTCGATTGGTTTTACAATGCCCATTTAAAGTCCAAGTCCATACTCGTAAATAAGACCAGACGAAGGTCCCTGCTCGTACTCCAAGTATTCTTCAAAGGCATGGTGGTGTAGTCGACAAAAAGACGATGCAGCACTCCGTCGTTGAGGTGAGCACCCGTGATTTCTAGACCCTTTGCACAAAGATCGTACTCTGGATTCGACTCAACTTCATAGTTATAGCGCTCGATACCAGCGTCGTCAGAGATGAACGAGGTTTCGTCGAGGTCATTATCGCCTTCGAAGAGAAGCTCTTCCCAACGACCCATGCCGACTGATTTAGAAATTGACTTCGATCTCAAAAGCTGGTATTTATCGTAATGGAAGATGTGGAACACACAGCGCGAAATCAATTCCGTGAAGTTTATGTGCAGGTTCAAGAAGTGGGTGGAGGAGGAAGGAAGAAGGAAATCGCCAAAACCTCTCGCTTACAGCTCGTACACAAACAGGTAGGAACAAATAACTATCATACCCACAGTTTCCAGCCTGTATGTATTCAATGTTAATGTGTTACACCTTCAACCTCCAGCTGTAACCTTTGAGTGAAATTTCAGGTGCTGCGAACTCAACCCAAAAAGCGGAAAATGATCAAAAGAGTCCTTATAGCATGAAGTCAATGCTCATGAAGAGCGTAGAGCAATTGATGTTATTCCTCTACAGTCCGAGAAACGTTTCTTCCAAGTGATCACCTGAGACCTCTTCCTCTCTTTCAGCCAGTTAAAGATCGCCCTTGATCATGATTTGAAGACCTTTCCCTCAATCTTTCAGGCGATGGTTAATTTTCTCCTACGAACACGATTTGAGGGATGCTAAAGCTTGGCGTTCGAGTATGGAGCATCCTCAAGAATCCTTCCACAACGTTCCGTACCCCAGTCTTGTAGTAAGTCTCTCGTACCATTCTCCGTTTTAGCAGGATGCCCAACTCCTCTAAGTTTTCAAACTCTTCCAAGCAACACGCTGCCGGAAAGTTGGTTGCCGACAAGAGTTTCTCCCAGTCCTCCAGTTTAATCTGCAGAGTGTCGTCCGGATCCGCCAACTCTATATCTTGAATCGTCAGTCTTCGAATACTTCGCAGCGCGCAAGGTGTCATTGCTTTGATCTCCCGGATGATAGCGACGCAATAGTCTTTATGAGGTAACTTGAAGTCCGTGATATCTAACATTAAAATGTCCCGAGTCAGACTAATGCACGCAGGAGCTTTGTCTTTTAAGTCATACGCGACTGAAGTCCATGTTTGACCACCGTCAAATGAAGCATTAGGTGGGTTGAAAACGAGGTCCGAGTACGTAGCGAATGGAGGTTCTGGGAGCATCGCTGTATTCAAGTATTTTGGTATAACAGGTATGCAGTGTTTCAAGGCCGCTGTTCGACTTTCGTGGCAGATTTGAAGGGCGATCGGAAATATTCGTTGCATGTACTTGGCTTTGCTCGTGTTTCGCCATCTATAATCGCTCAACACAATGTGTCGTCCTCTTAAAGGGAATGTTTGTTCCCATATCATGAGTCGCACCTCTAGGGGAAGATTTAGAAACCAGCGAAATTCACCATGCGCTTGAAGGCTCCGTCTTGGGTCAGGAAACCCGCAAACGAAATTCTGCTTGTTCTCCTCGATCCACTGCTGGATGTTGTGAAGAGGATCTCGGGCTTTAGCAATCAAGGCTGCCAGTCCTTCTCGCCGCAGCGTTTCTTCGTCCACAAAAAGGTAATTCATGTAGAGGGCGATTCCGAGTCGTGAGGTCGTGGTCAGATCGTAAGTAACTGAAACCCCGAATCGGAAGAAATAGCAACCACCGTTGTATCGTGTTCTATTGATATGGCCTCTAATAAATAGTTTTGTTGAGCTAGCTGAAGGTAGAGTAGTGTAATGCTGTAATGTCGTTGTATTCGATTTTCAAGATGGGAAGGCGCAAAGAGAGAGCAGAGGAATGCTTCGAGAAAAAATTGATTCGCCAATTTTAGAAGGACTTTAGGGCACACTAAGAGGAATTAATGCCTTCCTAACAAAGACCAGTTTTTCTGGACTTCAGAAACAGCGACGTGCGGCTGCTCCCGCTCCCAACCATGGACGCAATTCAAATTTTAGCGTAACCCAACTAGATTGACAGTAGAACCTGATGCTGGCAAATACCTCAAAGAAAAGACATAATCTAAGCGAATGGATTACATTCAGTTGCATAGGTGAGTGTCTGGCTCCAATATTTGAAATTGAAGACCATCTCCCGTAAATAAAGTGCGGGCACGATCCCATCATCAAAGAGGAAGCACCGTTATCAAGGGGCGTGAGGTCATGAACATACATTATTGCCATGATAATGTCAGTTACAAAACCAAGGTATGGAATTTAAGATTTCTAGTCCACTTTGTCGAAAGATAATACCTACATTGTGAAGTGTGTGTCTTAAAGGGGCGAACCGAACCCCTTTTTAAGCGAGTTGTGTCTGGACGAATACGTCGCATTTTCAACCAAAATTCAGACATCAGAAGACAGCTTTGCATCGATACTTTGTCCTAAGAACCCTCAAGGTTGAACATAGCTTTCAGCAGAAAGGGAGCACCCATCCAACCTGTAGGCAGCCAGATAATGGTTCTCTCTGGTTGACGGCATTCCAGAAGTATAGATCTTCTCTGAGCGCAATTGGAGAGCTCCAGCATGCTGTATTACGTCTGATATTATGTCGTCGCCGTAAGTTTCTGGAGCATTCCGGAATCTCAGAATCGGACAGCGTGATTGGGTATGAGTAAAACGGATCCAAGGCCGCGAGGTATCAAGTTTGCGGCTTGACTAGCTTCGTTCACGCCCACAATCTCAATTCGTTTGAACTATTCTCGAAATTAAAAACTTCATTCAACGGCAAAGATCAACAGTTGCCAACTAAATTTACTCCTCGCACTTGAACCTGGCCACAGCAAGCCGAGCGCGAAGCTTCAGTCCTTCGAGCCCTCCTCCCAACTTCAGGTTGCGAACTTCAAACCTTGACCCGTTATCACCGAGGCAAAGCTCACCCCCAATCAGATCACGGTAAGTCCCATTATTCATTCATCTTCAATGCATGGAGACAAGAGCTGATCTGGATAATCAATTACAGATCTCCAGTATTAGTCTCGTCCCTTCACCTCCGACAAGCGAAGTCTACTCGCGACGAGTCAAGTTACACTTGGAAGCCCGTCTCATCTCTCTATCGTCTCAAGTGAGTTCGGCTACCTCAATAAGACGATAGCTTTCAAACTTGCTGACCAGGCGAAAGAGAATAGAACTTGTCGTAACCCGAACCACGCCTTCGAGACGAAAACCATGTCAGACAACATCGATGCTACGCGAGCCTGCCAAGATATCTTCAAGGATGAACTTCCAGACAATGATACCGGCCTCTACCCACAACCCATTGCCACTGGATTGCGTCGCTTCCCCGAGTTGCCCACCGAGGTTCGATTGTTGATCTGGAAGTTTAGTCGCAGTCGTATCATCAGAATCGAGCCGTATGCAGTGATGTACCCTTATTGGCCATCTCGATTCTTTATGAGGCCAATCACACAGGATAGGCGCACTCCTATTACCTTCCGAATCAACCATGAAAGCAGAGAAGAAACCTATAAACTCTACATGCCGCCGGCCGACTTTGCTCCCATGAGCCTTCGACCCCAACACCCACGGGCTCTCGGCATGTTTGCTTGGTTCGATCCAAGCGTTGATACCGTGGCCTTCTCTGAGATAGATAGCCTTAACTTCTGGGCTGATCTTTATCTGGACCTTGTTGACGGCGGCTCCGACGAAGATCAGGGGTATCAGGATGGTCTAGACGCTCAGGCGGGAGAGCAAATGTGCGATATTAGACATGTGCAGGTCTGGGACTGGAAGTCGCTGGGTATTAGGGCTGAAAATGGTGATTGGACTCGGCTTTTGAGGTGTGGTAATTACCATGCTGACTGCTTCCTCTCGCTCTTCGAGGAGGGAGATGGTCCAGAGTCATACACTCAGTTAGCTGGAAGCCAGCAGCTTGTTACAGAACAGGATCAGATTGCTTGCAAGAACGCCCTGGACCAGTGGTTCGAGGACGAGGGTTTTGCTAACGATCCTAAGGCTGTCGTCCGCTTTCCATGTGGAAAGCGCAAGATTGGACGATACGGAAGATGCCATTGCTGCGCATATAGGATCAAGGGCAGAAAAGCGATCCCACACTACAATCCATAAGCTAGAGACGTTGTAGGACTACACATATACGAGGATAGCATGGCTACACTTGTAGGGGTGGCACGGCTTTGAGCAAGATGTGTGGGAAGGAATGGATGTTAAAGTATGCACAAATCTCTCATAATGGACGGACTTCATGGTAACCATACTGGGGTTCAGTAGTGGGATGACAAAGATCCTTTACCCTTTCTAGATGAGACAAATGTCTGTTTAGGTGTAGATACTTTCAAAGCTTTCATGTACGGACTAGAAAATAAAGATCGATAAATAATCGCTTTCAATTCTCTAGAGACCAGAGAACTTTTACCCCCTTCCCTTTCCCTATCCCTTTTCTCAACTTCAATCCCAGCTAGTTCGTCCTATGCAAATTAGGCTCATGTCTCTTGCTTGCAATTTATTTCCGCACATCATCTGAAATGCACAATATTTTAAAGTGCTTATCTCTAACAATCTTACTACCTGCATGAATATTCGCTTCAAGAGGTACTCAATGTGACGAATATCGGTCACCAAGGCATACAAAGGGTTAGGATTGCCAGATTAGGACTAGCGCCTTCCATGCTTTGTCCTGCAGGCTCAAAGGAAGCG
>QYAJ01000109.1:0-123943 GCA_003988865.1 Phialocephala sp. D728
TTACGCTCGGCCAACTTGGGAACTAGCGCTTGCACTGGAGGATACGGAGGCCTTGGACGCTTACGAGGCCCGTAAGGATCCGTCACGGGCCGTAAAACCTTTTAGTAACCCGTCCCGGGCCTTTAAAAGGGGGTAATGTAACGGGTTAGACCTTTGGATGGCACTCGGCTACGTACAAGCCTCGTTGCTTGTCCAATCGTTCGCTAGCACCCGCAACGGCCCGTAAACACCCCATTACGGCCTACTTGGACTTTCCTTCTTCTTCTCTTCTCTTTATAGAGTTCTTCTTATATTTATATAGTAGTTCGCAATTAAGCATATTCGATCTAGCCTATTATAGTAATTGCTTCGTTCGTTTGTCATCGCTAGGGCTTGTAAAGCTCCAAGGCTTATATCGGGTCTTAACCCGTCACAAAAAAATATAATTAAATATCGAAAAATATCGAGAAAAGTTTTAATAAAGTATTTTCGCTTAATGCATTAGCTATAAAATGGAACGTGTGCTGAAAAACGTTCAAGAAATGCGTCCGAATCTTTTATCCTTAATTTGAAATCTATTCATCTAATCTTTAAATACATGCAAAGTTTGGAGTTATTTTATTAATAAATTATATATTTATTTATAATTGAAGTATGTAGTGAAGGTGGTGGCGGTGTGCTAAGCGAGGTGCCCGTTACAAAGGGGTGCTCGCTTCTAGGGGTATTGTGGTGGGGTCACGTGCAAAGGAAGGAAATGAGGACACATATGCTGGTCGCGTGACTAGTGTAAGGTATATATAGTCAGACTGCAGCACTTCAGATAGACAGGCCAATTCACTTCTTTTGCCTCCGCCTTTTGGGTGCGCTCAACCCTTTTACAATATTGATTTAATATTTTATAAAAAATTAAAGTAGTATTAGATCTATATATATAATAGTAATGGAGGTTTTATATTTATGGCTGAAAAAGGATGTATTCGAAAGGATGATCTCTAGCTCTAAATAGTTTACGTAACTATATGCAGATTGGAAGTGCATTACGTGCGCGCAAGGCAAGTGCTCTTTGTAGTGGACCTATTCAAACTACTACATCGGGTTCGCCGCGCACGGTCACCAAAAAAAGCCCGGTTGATTGACAACCGGGCTGTGCATAGTGTTAGGGCTGATATAGTAAGTCGTGATACGTCATCGATATTAAATAAAGAAGGTAAGGCATTGGGAAAGCCGCTCGCTTATCCGGCCGCCGACCGAGCATTAGATTAAAGCCGAAAGCTTGAAGCTTTAAGCTTAAAGTTTAAAGCCTAAAGCCTAAAGCCTAAAGCCGGCCGCTGGCTAGGCATTAAAATGGAATATGCATTAAACTTTATTTAAAAATAAATCATAGTTATAATATTTAAATTTCTTTGATCTTTAATTTTGGGATTCAAATTCTCACCAACGAAGCAAAAAGCGAAGAAAAGGCAATTATCTTAAGATAAATTAAATAAATTAGTATATCGCAAAGCTTTAGTGCGACACGCATCACTGACCATACATTTCTTCCCTTAGTAGCCTTTTCAAAACCTTCCCTAACTTTTCAACCTCGGAAAATATGGCCACAAAAGAATCTTCAAACCCACCCGAACTGGATTGCAATGACAGCATCCTGTCCATGGCGCAATTGAGACTTCTTCAAAGCATCCAGCCACCATTCCAAGAGCAAGGCCCGGGCGCTAAAAGACCTCCAGCTCTCGAGTACTTCCGATACGAAGAATTGGATTATTCTTCTCACGTCTTCCGATTACTTATCATACATCCCGCAAAGTCTTACGATGATGGCATTGAGTGTCACCTCTTTCACACCTCACTGGATGACCAGATAGACTATTCTGCTCTATCGTACTGTTGGGGCCAGGGCGAGAAGACTTCCGAAATTATTTTGAACGACAAAAGATTCCTCATCACGCCAAACCTCGAAGTAGCCTTGCGAGACCTGAGACTTTATGGAAAGGATAACGCCACTGATATAGCACCAGTCTGGATTGATGCAATATGTATTGATCAATACAACAATGCCGAACGCTCACATCAAGTCGGACACATGGATTCGATTTACAGTCGTGCTGAGCGAACAATTGTATGGTTCGGACCAATTCGGGATGGAATACAATTCAACACTGTTTGGGCTTTGCGTGAATTACGAGGAGCTTCGGAGGCAGAGGTCTTGAAATTGAGGGATATCATAGCCGAGCGATATGGAATGCCATGGTCGAACCAGGGGCGGTCTAGTTTGGAGTTTTCAGTGCGTGCTGTTCAAGATATATTTGCTCATCCGTGGTGGTCCAGAATATGGGTTGCCCAAGAGATCGGCCTCGCAAAGAGAGTCATTGCATTGATAGGATCGAGCCTAATTCTGTGGAGCGACGTTCGAGGAGCAATCAAGACCTTGTTGGCTTGTTGCAGGCTTGTGGAGTGGGCAAAGACTTCTAAAGGGCGTTGTCTAAGCTGGGAGACAACTCTTTTCCACAATGTTCAGCGGGCCGCTGTGCTTGCTGGACTTGGTCCAGGTGAAGGGAGGAAAAACAGGCAGCGCTTCTATGAACTTCTTCTCGACTTCCAATCTCAGCAAGCTAGCAATTTGAGAGACAGAGTTTACGGTCTCATGGGACTTGCGACCGATTATCATACTTTGGACGTCAAGCCCGACTACTCGACTCCACTACACATGGTTTCCAGAATGGCGATGAGAGACCTCCTTTTGCAGAACCAGAACCTTCTACCTTTAGCTTTGGCTATGGGCGTAGAGCGTGATGCATATCGAGGAGCAGCATCATGGGGTTTGAAACTGTCAGATCGAAGCCAACCCAAAAACTCATTGGCGGCATTTAGGAATCAATTTGCATCCGAGAATCAGAAATGGGCACCACTGCAGAAGCTTCGATTTCATGCAGGCGAATTAAATAAATCGCCACTCATCGATTTTTCTGGGGACTTCCAACACTTGACTATAACAGGTTACGCCATTGATACAATACTTGTCATGGACTCGAACCTAAACCGGGGCGCCAAAAACCAGACTGAAGCTCGAATAAACTGGCTTCCCATTCTGAGACTCAAGCAGTATCTTCCGACATTTTCCGGTTGGCTACAGGACCCTGAAGATGCCTCAACTCTCATACCGCCCTTCGGGTGGCCTTCCACTGATCCAATCATGAAAGGCTACCACCAACCTCAAAAATTCCCTACGAAGCCGTCGCAGAATAGAGATCCCCTGCTTGAGGTTTTTGAGACTACTTTCTGTCTTGGAATGCTGTCGCCAACCTGTAGTGAAAAGGACATCCAGCAGCGCATTGACACTACTTTGCAGAGTCATCGAATTGCAATCACAGCAAGCAATTTAGTTGTACTCGTACCGATCGAAGCTCAACCTAATGACCTGATCTGTATTTTTCCCGGTGGAGACCTACCTTTAGTTCTTAGAAAAGTACAAAACGAAAAGCCGGTGAGAGAATATGATAGGAAAGCTTTCCTTTCCGCTGTCTATTCGAATATGATAAGGAACTTCAAAAGACACTCGGGTTTAAACGAAATGAGTTGGGGATTCAAGACTTTAGAGTCGCTAAAGGGTAACGATAAGGATGATTTTCACTTAGTAGGTGAAGCTTATTGTAAGACTCGCTTGTCAACATGCCTTTTATAATATACCTTCTAATTCTTATAGGCACGGAACTCATGTTTGGAGAAGCCCTACCATTTACGCCTACGGACGACCTGCGGAAATTCAAGTTCTCTTAACCATATATAAAACGATTTATTCTTGGAATTAGAGTACTTAGCATTGTTTTGTTTTGTATATTAATCTAGCCTTTCTTTCCTTATTTAATTACCATGATCCGAGGGCTTTTCGGACCCTTTATTAAAAGTTTACGCTTTCTGGTGAGATGGGTAAGTAGACTTCAGCAAATATGAACCAAAACTGAGCCAGGCCTGAGCCGGCCTGAGCAAAGGCAGCGTGTGATTATGTGAGCGCAAAAGTTGGGACGCGTCGAGATTCCGATTGAAAAATAAATAAAGTATGACGACTACTTTTAATTGGATTACTCTATCGATTCTGTGAGCAGGCAGAATGGGCTTGGTGTTGTCGCTTCGAATCAGGCTTAGTACTGTCACGTGGTACGGTTTTGGTGTATATATATAGCTTTCAAGGACTTTGCAGTCCATTAGGCAGCTTTCGCCTAATTCGCAAATAGGTTGAATTAACTCCATTATCCCTTGTTTCAATTCGAGGATTACAATTTACTTTTTTTCGAAGTATAGATTATATAATAAAAATTATAATATCCAATGTTTAAAAGATCGATAGTATGTAAGCTATATATCATATTGTGGGGCTAGTAGGCTTAGTAAAGGATCAAGATTTCGGCCCGCAAAATAATCGAGATTTTTCGATATATATATAATCAAAACTATCACGTAACGGGAGGGAGAAACCAAAATCATGTGTACGCTATGCTGGGCAATTAGTTATTTCCTTTGCATCCAAATATACATGCCCTCGTCCTTCCCAGCGAAGCTCGGCATAGCGATCTTACAAACCATCTCCCATCCTGGCATCTCCTTCTCGAAGTACTCCTCAATCGCACAATCAGCAAATCCTGTGTATCGGTTTGCGTTTTGCGTCCCAACCAATACCACCACATCCCCACGATATGCGTGCAGCACTCTCTTGGTGAAGCTTCCAGCAGTTATTGTATAGACCATCAGTAATATCTTGCCTTTACCTCCATGATGTCGTTTCAGATATTCAACTCCATCGCTCTTCACTGTGTCCGAGATCCACATTGTTCGGTACTCACTGGCCATGTTATCCACAGCAGTGACGTCGTCGACCTTCATTCGGCGGAGCATGTATGTCCAGTACCCATTCCCACTTGCCATGTCGATTAGCCCTCCTGCTCCTTCTTTCTTTGCAATCTCTGAGATGATGTACAGTGCCTCGTAGCTAGGAACAACGCAGCCGAAATGGTGATAAAAGACTGGAAGAATTGGGTGCGTCATCTTGGCGTTTGTGGGGTGCGCATAAGAGGGATCTGGCAATGGCCCAAGGAAGGACGTTAACCGGCAGGACAGAGCCCAGAGGTCGTAATATGGATTGATATGCGTCTTCGATTTCGGGACTTTTGAGAGGCTGATTCGTCGGGACTGCAAATACTGCGCAACCGTCTCTCGAGGAGAAGCTTTCTTAGCATTGGATGCGAACGCTGTTAAGGCTTTGTGGGTGTCGGTTGCAGGAGAGAAGATGGATGTGTAGGCTTCTATGTCTGTAGGAGGGACCTGGTCAGTGAATAATAGGTGTTTGGGGTGGACGAGGAAGGATATACCTCTATCTGCTGCCCATGCGATTGGTATTTGTATTTCAAGCTTCCAGCATCGAGCTGTGCCTGGATCTGGGGAAGCGTCATCGCGAATGATTCGGCGCGATAGACATATTTGTCGTCTTCTGGGAGATTGAAGGTCTGGCGGATCGTTCTCGAGAAATCATTATTGATTATGCCATGCCAACTGTCGAATATTTCGTCGGGAGCGGGCATTTTGGAGACAATGTTTGCATGAACGTTTGAGGAATGAGAGTCAAGATCGAAGACAAGGCGCATCATTGACCCCGCTAAAGGCCACTATGCTAGTGGCACGTGGGAGCCAGCTATGGCGATTCAGCTCCCTGAAGCCCCTGAACAACCCGAGATACGAAGTTTAACGCGCATTAACTACCACCAAAGTATATGTATGCAAGTGCGCATTTTCCTTCCTTCCTTTCTCAGGCAGTATCTTGCAAATTTTCGTATATCCTCTCCTTCTCTTCGCAATACCTTTCGTATAAATGTGCACACGCTACTTTCGATTCGTGTTGGGTGCAGAAGTACTTGAAACCAAGTGGAAGGGATTGGGGGAAACGAAGAAGAAACGAGAGGCAAGTGTGAAGGCCATAATCTTTTTGAGACTTGGACACGATTCCACAAAGCTCAAGACTCAGCTGAGACTTCGAATAATGAATACTCTGCTCGTAATCGCGAACGATAGCTCAGCACGTGAACTATCTAAGAATTTAATGCATTACTCTGCTTCTGCTATTTCATCTTCATCACCTGTGATATCACGTCTACAACTGTCTCCTCGAATCTTTGATATTTGATTCCCAGAACTTTACCTGCAGTCTCTCCATCTAGACCATAGCTTTCATCAACATGTTGCTCTTCCTTCGACACATTGTTCCCCATCTTTTCGAAATTCTTTACAATAGTAGTTGCAGCAAGACCATACGAGTAATTCTCAGGAGCAGCAATCACAAACCTTTTATTCCCAACCTCCGGCTTTAGCAAAGCTTGCACATGAGCTTCCGCCAAATCCCTCACATCCACCCAGAACGGAACTCTGGCAGCTGGAAGATCGCATCCTCTTGCCACCTTCCACAGCATTGCGTTCGACTCGTTTAGGTCGTTAACCTTGTTGACAGGGTGAACGACAGGACCGAAAGTCATTGGTGGGCAAAGAGTGACGATGTCAAAACTGCGTTTGTTCTCCTTCACAAATTTCCAAGCTTCAAGCTCAGCGAACTTTTTGGAGCCACGATAGGCAACTACCGCATTGGTAGCTGGATCGATGGCCTCTTCGTAAGTCAAAGGGTTCCAGTCTTCAGGTGTGTAGGTGAAATATGGTGGTGCTCGGCGGTTGATGTCCATTACCGCAGCGAAAGACGAAGTGATCATGATTCGTCGAACTCCACTATTGGTTGATGCCGTAAGAATGGCGCGAACGCCGTTGATAGCGGGGATAATGAGCTCTTTCTCATTGTTGATGGTGTTGTAGGTGAATGGCTTCAACTGTCAGCCTTTATCACCTGTTGGCGATGATCACATACACTTGCAACATGGACGACAACATCGATATCTTTGATTGCTTCCTCGAACTTTCCTCCATTCTCGAAGTCTTCTACCGTTACGAAATCTAGTTTCGAGGAGAACTGTGGGCGCGCTTGGAGCATTGCTTCTCCCTTGGCTGGCGATCTCGTTGCTCCTCGAACCTTCAAGCCACGTTCGAGCAAGACGTCAACCACATGGGCACCAATGAAACCAGTTGCCCCTGTGACGAGTACATATCTGAATAAATAAGTACGGCTTCATTTGATGTTGATACTGTGTCTTCACTTACGATGGCGCCATGTAGTGATAATGCTTCGAGATGGTGCAGAATAGTTCTTGATGATTCCAATAGTCGTGGGATATTCTCAGCATATAGTAGTCGTTTTTCTTTTAGGATATCAGAGTCTAAATAAAATGTATTTTCAAGGTTTCCTCCACTTTCGATCCTCTTTCCGTCGAGTTCGGTCGAAGCTTTCCCGAGTTGATAACACTAGTTATTTCCCATCATTTTCACGCCACTCGGAAAAGATATGAATAGCTATCACACCCACTTTGTGCCTTCAGTTATGTTAACGCTCTGTCTTTATAAAATGTTCGATTTTTGTTTTGAATAATGAAACAAATGCTACTTGCTTAGTTTCCCTAAGTGGAAAGAATTATCATTGATGGATAGTTGAAGAAAGGGGTTTTTTTTTTCAAGGCTTTATTTAGAAATAAGGGTATGGATTGAAGTCTTCTTGGTATCCTTCAAAAGAGTGGATGTCTAAGTTTCAGTTTCCTAGCAAGACAATTTATTAAGGAGACAAATGAACAAACGTTCGTGGCAGCGATGTTCTTTCTTGCAGTATAAGTCTTCCTTTTAGTTCAATCTCAATGATTGAAGTGGCTCACAACACTTTCCTCAAGCTCTGGCCCGCTTTTGATATGAAAACCCAGAGTATCAGAATTCCCTTTCTGAATTATGGAGAAAGAAGATCATAGCGCTTGAATTGATGCAACGACATCACTCTCTTAGATTAATGATAATTAGTATGTGCTGCAGCGTGATGCATGTAGTTGAATGAGATATTCTCTCTCTGAAGACTTCTGAACAGTCAGATTGAGGTTATCTAGGGAAGAAGTTCAAAGAAGAGGTCATGGATATAACTTTGAAAGCTTTCTCATAGATTTAGCGCACCTTCTGCCGTTGTATCAGCAGGCTGAGTCAAACCATGCCTGGAGCTGCCAGAAAAAGTAAACCAATTCTCTTCAGATCACTCCGCCTTATTTACAACATCCAGCTATGACTGATGTCTATCCCATGTACGACTGGGTGAATGGCATTGCAAATCCCTTCCTTTGTACTACGTGGGGCCTAATCCCGTTCTCATATCTCGCCTCACCTTCTTCACCCGTCGCCCAATGGACCATACCAACCGAATTCGAAAGAGCCACCTCGCCACTAAATACCTTTCCTCTAATCCCATCTTCAATACCCACATGGCAAATTACCTCTACTCATCCAAGACTATCCACCCTCCTTCAATGCTTGAACGACAAGAAGATCATAAGTCCACCACCAGAGGAGCGGCCGATCGCAAAAGCAGCACTCGATAGAACTTCATGGATGGCTGAGATTGATGTTGGTGGAACCCGTCTCACGTATCTTGTCCCATGCAATACTCAAGACGGATACTTGATGGAGATCTAAGGGAGGAGGTGCAAACTCGCAAGGAGACGGTTGGGATGCTTTCCAAAAGAACTTTCCAGAGCATATTGAGATATTATCAAAGTCGAATGGACGAAACATCTCGGTTCAATATGATGAACATAGGCACAAGTGGGGCTGCTGGTTCTATGAACGCAAGCAAGCCGGCGCTCGTAATGATGTAAAGAAGGAAGAAGCTTAGAGAGAGCAAAGGCAAGGATGTCTAGATTGTATGTGGCGCTGCAGATGCAGAGTAGCAAAGCTAACCCCAAGTGCGCCGAGGGTCTGCTCGAGTTCGTTGCGTAAGCCATAAGGTGCTTAGGTCTAATACAAAAGCATCTGCAACAACGAATGCTCGGCATGATATTTCCTTCAGCGCCTTCAGAATTGTTAATTTCTGTTCTGGTGACCATGCTCGCGCACCAGCCACTCTCAAGGGAAAGAAGAAAAGAATTCCTGCCAGATTGGTAGTTTGAAGCGCGACCTCAATGTTTGCCAGGATGCTAACAACATGTGCCTGGATGATTTCGGTCGTGAGACTTGCTATAGAGAGATGGTCGAATTGGACTCGATAATCGAATATCCCGGACAAGTAGATCGAGATAGCGTGGTAGTAAGTTATTGTGAGAATGGACCAATTATCTCTGGGTGAAGATTGGAGATCTTGAAACCTTTTGTGCCAATCCTCTAGCAACGCTCGAATGCGATGACCTTCGATAGCTAGATTGGGAAGAACCATCTCGTCAAGAGTGGGTATGTCAGGCTTGACAGCTTCCCATACTCTCCATGATGTCAGCAGCATCTTTGTAAAGAGTAGAAATCCGTACTTGCAGCTGAAAGAAGAACAAGAGAGCATCAAGTCAAAAAGTTCCTCTCTTAGATGGCAGCTGGCTGTTTCATGCCGCAATCTCTCTGTCACGGAAACCCATTCCGCTCGACTGAGAAAACTTGGCTCAGAGTATATGAGAGAACGGCAGATTTCGAAGGGGCGGATTGTAATGAAGAATGATCGACCGTGGCCACTCAAGTGCGCTTCAGGTCCTCTGAGCTGAAGGATTTTTGAAGTACCGTACAGAATATGTTTCAACCAGCCTTCGCCTGTGACATCATACATGAGCTGAAAAGGTCAGTCATGCCCACAATATCGGAGATATTTCTGACCTCAAAGAGGCCTAAAAAGAATGTGGTCCATAAAGCTGCATCACTCTGGCGAATATCCGAATTTTGAATGTCCGAGTTGAAGCTAGTGACTGAAATCTGATAGGATTCCAATGCCCTTGTAGTAGCTGCTCTTCGGTCAGCGACAGATGAAGATACATTGCGTAAATCCATTGCTCCAACAGCCATCGCGGCATGATAAAGACTCGAGGAGGATTGGAAAGAGGAGACGATAGAATTGATATCTAGATGATCTCCTGCAAAATCATTCCTCGCGATAAAGACAGTAAAAAATCGAGAGAGAGCAGAGTCTTTTTCCTTGAGGGGTATACAGTGGGCCGGTCCCGCAACCTTGGGAACAATGGTTAGTCCCGGCACAAAGATCATTTCCGTACCCTGACCAATAGCCTGGGGTATACATTTAATCTTCATCCTGTTGCAGTAAAGGCATGGTGGGGTTCCTGCACACTGAAAGGGTAAGAATCGAGCGCTGGCGAGGCTGGAGCCACGAACCTTGATTCGACGTCTCGCGCACGCTTGACACCTCGTCTTGAGCGCACGGCGATCTAAAGGTCCAAGGACCATATTGCTTTTTATAAGATTGTTGATATGTAGCGAAGGGATGGAGATTCAGCGTGGGATAATGGAGTTGAAATGAGAAGAAAGGGGACAAACAAAGTAAGGTGGTTGTGAAAGAGAATCAGTGAAAAACTATCCTTTACGAACCAGACAGTAACATGTTGCTTCATTCGCCACCGACCGGCCAGGCACCCTAGGCCAATTCACGTTGGCCCGTATTATTGCAGTACAGGATGCAAAGTTCGGGGCGAGGTTATGAAGCGAGGCGTCACGACTACGCCGAAATAGGAAGTATTCGAGCGCACTTCGCACGTGACAGTGAGGAGGTAGTACCTATTGGCAATGGGAGGGTTGAATATGACAAAGTGTATTTGTTGAGTAAGAATTTGGGACGATTTTAAACCCAGTCATTTCCAACGCCCATTGCGGTAATCATCGTGCGTTCTGTGTACCTTGAAGGATGCTGAAGGATAAATACTCGAGTGTCTTTCCTAAGATATCAACATTAAACACTTTCCTTTAGATTGCCACGTCGAAAAGGATTTCTATCTAGAACTTTCATCTCGGAACTCGATTATCGATAGTTGTCTTCAAAATCATCGTCGCTGCCTTATGACACCCGTGATGATGAGCTTCTTCTACCAAGCAGCCAGCGTTTTATCGGGACTTCTTCGCATTCGCACCGATCTTTCTTTTCCTGCACCAAATGGTCCATACAACACAAGTCTCGCCACAGTTAAGCTCGTGGATCATCATCGCCATGATCCTTTTGCATCCACTCAACAGCCACGAGCCTTGATGGTATCGATTTTCGCGCCACTTCTTTCCTCAACTTGTACCTCCTCACTCTCCCCTTACATGGATCCAACAACAGCGAGTTTCGAGGATGCACTACTCGAATTTTACGGCCTACCATCAGGGATCTTCGAATCCCTCAGCTTGGAGACTTGTCAACACGAGCCCCTGGAACTTCCAATTGTTCTCTTCTCTCCAGCGGCAGGAACAACACGACTCTTTTACAGCGCCATGGCCCAACAGATCGCAAGTACTGGCTATGTGGTAGTCACGATCGATCATCCATACGACGCAGACATTGTTGTATTTCCAGACAATACAACCGTTTTTGGTCTAAATTTTACCGATGAGCAGATACCCCTGGCGGTCGACACTCGAGCGAAGGATATCACGTTTGTTCTTGACCAATTCGCCCCCCTTCCTACCACTTTTCGAAGATCCAATATTAAGTGCAAATTGGACATCTCTAAAGCTGGCGTATTCGGACATTCATTGGGTGGAGCTGCCTCCGCAGAAGCCATGCTTTTCGACTCCCGTCTCGTGGGAGGCGTGAATCTTGATGGAACGTTCTTCGGTGACGTAGTTGAGAAGGGCTTTGATCGACCATTTCTCCTTTTTGCGCATGATGGGAAGAATCTTACTAATGATGCTAGCTGGGAAGCTATTTGGCCGAAGTTGACTGGGTGGAAGAGAGAGCTGATGTTAACTGATAGTGCGCACTACACTTTCTCTGACCTTCCAGATGTTGTGGATCTTTTGGGTCTTAGTGGGATGTTGTCGGCTGAGGTGGAAGATATACTTGGGAGCATTGATGGAAGGAGAGCCTTTGAGATCGTGACAATGTATGTCCAGAGCTTCTTTGATAAAGTTTTGAAGGGTAAGGAGAGCAGGTTGTTGGAAGGTCCTGACGGAAGATATCCGGAGGTTACGTTTGGTGGATTTTGATTTATGTGAAATTCAAGAATGTTGAGAGTGGGACATCTTTGAAGTTTTGGAATGAGACTGAGGCATCAATGTCAGATCGAAGAACTGTCAAAATCGAGCAATATTAAAAAAGATATACTGTGCAAATGATTGACAATAATAGGGCAGCTCTAAACAATAAAGTGATGTGGAAACGAACTTAATGATCTCTTGGTCCCATGTGTCTCTTATTAGAAGAAGAATTTGGATCATCATTGCTTTTCGATATACACCGTCGCTCGTACTTTAGGCGTGCCACCATCTTATCTCCCCACTCTAGGTATGTAGGCTAGCCCCGAGACTAACACCAACCTCATGCTGGATATTTTATATAATGGCAGCAGGGTTGATACGTCCCAAACATTCAAATATAGGGTTTGGACTTCGGCTAATATCTTTGAAAAGCTTCAACATTGCCTGCATCTTCTCTCGGATCATCCACGATTTTACTACAAGTTGAATCCAAAGGTACGAAATCATAAGTTTGTCAAATTCACCCTTCTTGACTTAATCCATCTCACAGAATCTTAGGAGCAGCCCAGACTTATCTCCGAAGTCCCACAGCCCGCACCGACTACTTTCTGCTCGCTTAAATGGCTCACATCCCAGTTCAGGGGTTTAGGGGCTCAGGGGCTTTCTTCGTGTTTCGCCTCAACCAAACTAGTACTTGATCGACGAGAGTGTGTTTGAAGAAGTTTGAAGGTTCTGTCGCCTTCAAAAATCTCTCCCGAGAACGAAATTTCTCGATAATATCCGTTCATATCTCCAGATCGTTAAGAACAAGCATCAACAATTGCTTAGCCTCATTCACATTCAATATGGTTTGCCTCTCATCATCAATGGTAGAGAAGAAAGAAACGCGTAATAACACGTGATACTTTACAGGCAAGATACCTATCAGAAGAAGAGATTACGATCTTGAAGCATGAATTTGATCAATATGTAAGTTTCTTCTCCTTCATCCTAATTCAAACTGACCAGATTCCAGGATGCGGATAAAGGAGGTCAGTCAAACTCTGAGCAATGGACGGCTATGCTAAGATTCGAAGGAAATATCTCTATTGAAGAATTCGGTCGTGTCATGAAGAAATCTGGCCAGAACCCAACAGATGCAGAGCTCGCTGAGATAATCAAAGAAGTTGACCTGGATGGCGATGGAACAATCAATTTCGATGGTGAGCTCCGTTCGCTGCGTGCATTGGCAGATCGCTGACCAAGGTAGAATTTATTGCCATGATGACTGGAAGAGCTCGAGCACCACCTCAAAAGGCAGAAGAGTGTGACCCTGAAGCAGAGTACAAATCAGCTTGGAAGGAATTCGATCCTTCGATGCATGGATCTATCAGCGCAAGTCAGGTCAGGCAGATGATGGCTGGGATGGGAGAGAAAGTCACTGATGTGGAAGTGGATGAGATCATTAATTCCGTGGATGGGGAAGATAAAATAAGTTGTAAGTATGTTCGGAAGAGGTGATGAGCAGAGCTAACGACAAGCGCAGACCACGAGTTTGCTGAATTCATGAAGCGGAAACAGGTCGATGATATTGTGGGGAGGTACTGAGTCTGATGTAAAAATGAACTCGGGGGAGAAATTAGAACAACAATGAAGACAATATAAGCCACACGAACTTTTTGTCCAAGTCAATGCGAGTTTGAGGCATACTCACTTCACGTGAGTTGGATCAACCAAAGGCCCCCCAATATGCAGCGAAGAAACAACGTTGTGATTGAAGCTGTTGACCCGAAACGCTTTCAGCACTTCAGGTCAGGCCCACCCCGAGTCACGGATTTCTCACCCAGCAGTCTCTCCGCATTGATACATTTCTCTCGCAGCCTTGTCGCATCTCTTGCTGTCGACTTTCCACCTCTTGCAAACTTCGTATCGACATCGTGGCTAAGTTGGTGTTCACCTGATCAAAACATACCCAGCCAATCAACATCGCGAACGTTGAGCGTGGACCAATGAACCGCGCCTAAGCGATTGTGTTCAAGTGAACACAGGAGGGAATCGTAGGCAAGGGTGGGAATCTGGATCATCTGCCAAAAGCTCAGAACATATCATATGAGCGCTCCAGGCGCAGCGATGCGGTATATAGCCGGTCCGGTGGTTATCTCAATGCCTGTGAGACTGCTTCTTTCAGTTCGCGACGCTCTTTGAGCATATCTAATGTCTATTTGGTAATTTAATCAATATGCGCCATAAGAAACGATAGCACGAAAGTTAAATAGAGTTGTTTGGTTTCTTGCTGCTGTTTCGCAGGAAAGGCTGAGCTGGTCTCAAATCCTCTCACCGCTTGGGACGGCAGTTGAGCCTCCTTCACGACGATGTTACACCATGGCTTAGCACTTCTGTCCTTTGCTGCATTGGCAGCTCCCATTGAATTGAATTTGTCTTCCCTTGGTACTTCACCTCACCCGGTTTTCGTTAACATTCGCAGCTAACGCGCGTGGAAAGACTCAATCATGTCTGTGTCGAAGACACTAGCCAACGATATGATGAACATCTACAATGGAAATAGCAGTGGGGGAACGCCTGGGCAGTTGCCATTTCCTCCTTACTACTGGTGGGAATCAGGTGGGATGTGGGCGTGTATGATCGACTATTGGTCGTATACCAACGACTCAACATATAATGATTTGATCGAGCAAGGCATTTTGTATCAAGTTGGTCCAAGGTGGGATTTCATGACGCCGAATCAGACGATGGGAATGGGAAATGATGATCAAGGTACGTAAAATCGCCTAAAATCGATTCAATGAGTTAATCTCGTCAGGCTTTTGGGGAATGGCTGCAATGACGGCGGCAGAATCGAGCTTTCAGAACCCACCAGCGTCTGGACCTCAGTGGCTGGGCCTTGCTCAATCCGTTTTCAATGAGTTCGTAGCCAGAGCGGCCCTTGAGGCAAACTATTGTGGAGGCGGACTACGCTGGCAGGTCTATTTCTTCGAGGATGGATGGATGTATAAGAATGCGATCTCAAGTGGATGCTTCTTCAATTTGGGTGCCCGCCTAGCCAGATACACCCGGAATGATACTTACGCTCAGATAGCAGAGAGGACGTGGGACTGGGTCACTGGGGTAGGATTGTTGGAATTGCAACCTTACAGCAATGCCTCGAGAACCTTCTCAATCAACGGGAAAGGTGCTGGAGGGTATATTGCGTGGGATGGTGCTACGGTGCAAAGTAATTGTACTGGTATCAACGGGATTCCGTATACATACAACGCTGGCATCTTTTTACTTGGAGCAGCGACAATGTACAATTATGTGAGTGCTCTGCATCTTTATGAGGCGAAACTGATAATTGCAGACCAACGGCTCAGAAATATGGGCGGATCGTACTCAGCTTCTCTTGAATGCGACGCTGAATGTTTTCTTTCGAGATGGTATTGCTGTTGAAGTCAGTTGTGAGGGTATGAATGGCACCAAGGCATGCGATACAGACATGCTTTCTTTTAAGGCTTATCTCACTCGCAGTCTGGCTGCCACTACCCAGATGGCTGCATTCACAATGGGACAGATCATGCCTGTTCTCGCATCTTCAGCTGCAGCCGCAGCTCTTCAATGTTCTGGAGGAGCAAATGGACGAATGTGTGGACTGCAGTGGGCGCAAGGAGCAAAATGGGATGGCAGTCAAGGTGCTGGACAGCAGATGGCAGCGATGGAAGTTGTGCTGAGTAACATGATCAATTTTGTGAAGGCCCCTGTCACGAGCGACACGGGAGGTACGAGTATTGGTGATCCTGGGGTAGCAACGAAAGGTCCTAAGGTCACAATGGATAATGTAGCTGTGGCCACTAGAGGTGATATGGCTGGAGCGGGTATTGTGACGGTTTTCACAATATCTGGTATGATGAGTTTATTCTTTTGGATGTGCAAGCGGGAGACGGATAGTGAGAATCAGTAGATGATACCCATAGATTGATGCTTAACTGTATAATGAAGCCTCGGTGTAAGCCGATTTGTTCACATTGTAGGTGGTGGCTTCTCGTGGTATTTTCAAAAGCCCGATGTATGCAACCCACGACTTCGACCAGGGAAACATGGCTGAGCGTTGAGCATCGCAGTTCGATCTTGTTAAATGGATAAGCTATGCGTCGCTGAAATCACACAGGTAATTGATGCTTTCTGAGGATTGGAGAACAGAGCGAGGTTTGACAGCAGAAGAAATAATATGTGATCGCCGCCGAAAGTTCCGGTTTGGTTGGGCTATTTAATTGGTCCAGTGGCATGATATTTTGATCCGCGGAACATGTGCTATCAAGCATTTGCTTCACAATCTTTGAAAAATAATAATATCCCCAAAATTTTCATCATACTCAGCGCCGACACGTGCAATTTTCTCAACCAGTCCATGTTGATTTGCATGCCCCCTGTTTATTTCGTCAAGCTTTCCCACCCAATCTATTTTCCGCAGAAACCAAGCCAGTAGCAGTATCCACCATCGTAGTCTTCAAATCGATATACTTGATTCCAAGAATCTTCTCTGCCTTTGTCCCATCAGGAGTGTATAGCGTTTCCTTGAAGTCAAGTCCTGACCCAGGCGTTCCCTGTGGTACACGGTCTCTCAATCCAGGCATCGCTTCTCTGATCGCATCAGCAGCAGACTGATAGTCAAAATGCTGGCCGACCAAGAATCTTTGTCCTGTAGCTTCATCGTTCTCAAAAGCTTTCAGATGCGCCTCCGTAACTGTTCTGACATCTGCGAAGCCACCAAACTCAACCGGAGGTATGGTCTTCGAGCTTCCATTGATCAGCTTCCAGATTGCTTCCGTAGATTCATTCAGATGATTGAGGTTGGTGATCGTGTTCAGGCTGGGCCCAAAAATCCATGGAGAGCAAATATTTGAGAGGGTGAAGCCAACTTTTGGGTGGGCAGACATCCAGTCCCATGCAGCATGCTCAGCGAGTCCCTTTGAAGCACAATATGCGAAACCGCCGTCGTCAGAATTTGCGGCTTCGTCGTACGTTGCTGGATTCCAATCTTTCTCGGTATAGACGTAGCCCGGTCTATAGCCTTTGCTGAGATCCAGAATTGAGGCAAATAAGCTAGTAATAATTACACGTTTGAGTTGTGCCCCGGCATAATGAGCTGCTGCTTCGAGAACGTTCTGTGTGCCCTTAATCGCCGGCTCAAGAAGCTCAGTTTGACGTCCTTGGGGGCCAGGATGAATGGAGAGGCTATGTGGATTATTCCCGAGACACCTTTGACTGCTTCTTCGTATGCAGAGGGAGGAGAAGCGAGGTCAGGGACAATGAAGAAGGAGAGGTGAGAGGATAGAGGGCCTTGGGTGGCTTTGACCTTTTCGATAGAAGACGAAGAGCGGGCTGTGCCACGGACATTGCAGCCTGCATCGTGAATGATGTGTGATGGGATGAAGCCAGAGGTGCCGGTGATGAGGACTGTTTGAGAAGAAGAAGAAGAAGGCATTGTTGCAGCTTTGCAATCGAAAATTTAATTAAGGTGAGTGTCAGAGACTCTTAGCTTTGGGGAGGTTATTGCATGACAGCTCTGGCAAGACCTTGTTTCCGTATCGAGCTGACCGACGCGAGACTGAAAATGGACCTTTGTGCACGAATATATGCTATTCCCAGAAGCTTCCACTCTTCAGCCATCTGTGCACTTGACTTCATTGTTTTCTACGTCCTAAGTGCCCATTGCTTGTGAAACAAGCACGAGAACATATTAGGAAAAAGCCGCAGTCAGCATTACCACTGCTTGTTAACTCCTGAATGCGTGGCAGCTGGTATGGCCTTAGTTCTCCTGAACCCCACATCCAGACTTCCCTTACCCACGCCGAAAAATTGATCACAGCTTCATTGTCATTGAAGGTGCCACTCCATTGCCTTCAGATCCATTCCCACTCGTTTTCGTCAGCTCCCATCCTCGTCCTCTGTACCGAGCCGGCCAGATTCCAGACTTTCCAGGTGCTAAAATCCCGTTAGGATCCAGAGCATCCTTCAGCTTCTCATTGAATTTCATGAGAGCATTATCATTCCAATTGTAAGTGCTCGCAACCTGATCCATCAGTACCAGATGTGTTCTGTATTCGCCGTAGCCCTCCCTGGCAGCGTCATCAATCATTTCTCGTAGACAATCATTCGCAGCTTTCCTCTTCTTGTGGTCATTCTTATCGAAGACGATCTCCACAATGAGATGCATTTCCCGTAGACCTACACAGAAAGCGGGGAAGAAGTCGATGCCGAATTTATGATGAAGATGCTTTCCCATCTCGAAGAGCTTCATGGCATCTGTTCCACGAATAGGCGAGACAGGGCTGAAGGCGACATGCGAACCATTCGGTACCCAATTTACCCACAATAATTCGACGAGGTCTGGAACACCGGCAGCTATACGATCACGAGACCAGAAATATTCGTCGTCGGGCAATGTTGAGGGGTCAATGCGTCGAGCTCCTGGAATCTTCTTGAATTCCTTGTCGATGATATCTAGCTTGTATTTCCTGATGTGCTCAGGACCATACGACATGCCGTAGTAAAGCCATTTGCAGTCCCCAATGGGAGTCTTTTTCATGTAATCGCTGACGATGTCTTCTGGCATAGGCCCGTCACCAGTAAAATATGTAGTTCGTTGTTTTCCTTTCACAGCGAGGGATTGAATTGCGTGTCTGACTTGAGCTACATTCTCCAAGATGTTTCCTATCCTCAAAGGTCGGATGATATCGATCTAGGCTTGTCAGATGTAGAGTGAGTCTTGGAGATCTTTATACATACCAGAGCAGCAAGATCATCCTCTTTTTCAAATGCATACATCTACCTCACGTTAGTTTTGTCCTCTGATCCTTCGGCTTCGTACTCACGAAGCTCTCGTAACCACCAGGATTCGGCATCAATGTCATTCCCATTTTGGTAACAATGCCAAGGTTTGACTGTGAGAACATTCCACTTGAGTTCCAAGTCAGTTTTCGTTGATGTTGAGGATATTGGAAAGCTTACTCTGAATAAGGACCAAATCCGTATGGGAACGTTTGCCAAGTATTATTCCCAGGCAAGGAACCCATACCAGTGCGAATGACCTCACCAGTTGGAAGAACAACTTCCAAACCAGAATGACAAGCCCAGTGGTCACCATATGGAGTATATCCAACACCTCGATCAAGTGTGTTGCCTACCACGGACCCACCTCCAAGATCTGGTGTATCAATCCACATGTGCTTGTATCCTTTTGCCTGGATGGTCTCATATAGGGCGTAGAAGCTCACTCCAGGCTCAACGAGGCAAGTGTAGTCATCGGGATTGATGTCCAGAATTTTGTTCATTCTTTTCCCAAGGTCAATGACTACTGATCCTCGTACTCGTGGAGCTGCTCCACCATATCCCACTAAAAATGTCAGACCAGGGATAACAAGTTTTGATGAGCTTACGATTGCGACCCATTGAAATTGGAAAGATTGGGATGCGGTATTTGTTTGCCCAAAGCACGATATTCTGGACCTCTTGTGTGCTGCTAGGATATACCACAGCTGAGGCGACCAATTCTTCATCATCCAGGATAGGCATCATGTCATGGGTGTTGGGATCTGAAGCCGTCAGTTTCTCTGCTCATGAAAATATAACGGTACCCACGCTCCATGTACCAGCCATCCACAAGTGGCTTGTCGTTGACCTCCACATTTTCATTTCCGAGGCTCTGCCCAAGCTCGTCAAGGGCCTGAATGAACCTAGTCTTCTCAATTCCCTGTGGAATGACGGGTAATCTCTGCCTTGTGCTGGATGATTTCGTTCTTGTCTGATAGATCAATGCTTTTGCATTCTGGGCCTTGTCGAGAAGATTTTCTGGGATTCCAGAATGCTTTTCAGAAAGCAGGGGGACTGGTGAAAAACTTTCTTTGAACGACATTTGAAGGGTTGGTAGCAAAAGGAGAACCTCACTCAATAATTATTTCGGTCTCAAATTTATCATTGATAAATAACCCAAGAGATGATCGTCCGGTAAGCAGACATTGCACCACAGAGCATGGCGGGGTAGTGTTGTGACGTGGGGCCAGCCCCACGTTCCGCCAAAACACTTGAATGAGGACATCTCGGCGACAATGTACTTTTCCCCATACAAGAGCGCACGTAATCTGACCGCCTAGAACGCCTGTGATAATTTCCCCGTGCAATTATTGTACTCATTCAGTTGACTTCTGGAGTTTCTGCAGCACTGGCTTCGTGCTTCAAGTGATGTGCCTGGCTTATCTCTGGTCCAATAATTGATAATCCGAGTGCTTGGTATCCGCATCCGCTATAAGCCGTGCCACGAGCCCTGCTTGCAATTCGCTTCGGGCGGATATAGAAGTGGACGTATGTTATCCATACAATATGTGCAATTGGTTTCCAAAAGACTATTAGTGATTAGGCTTTCAACGCAGCGGTGAGCAGGACTCAGAAGACTGAATCATTTCACGATATAGTCATTCACTGACAGTTATTCTCCCTTTGATTGAGTTATCCCCGAGAATCATTATGATAAAATTTTCTTCCGATTTGAGGAATTGTTCAAAGTCATCCCTTCTAATTTTTCAAAGACATCAGTCGATCCCAAAAGTTGTTAGTGCCATTATAAAGGAAGGAGTCACGTACATCGCCATAGACAAAATCAAAGGTATAACTCTAGAGGAAGCGTGGGAAAGGATGTCTGGCGCTGACCGTCAGCGCGTGGTAACGGAGTTGAAGGGCTACTTTGAGGTTCTCCAGCGGATCCCACACCCACGCCTCGGCACCATATGCACAGCAGTAGCAGATAACCATCCACTTTATGATGTTTGAATTTTCAACGGTGATCGCGGGTTCCGGCCTTTTCAGAGTGAGGAGTATTTCGACCTATTCCTTCTGTCACACGGTATTAGGCCTGAGGACTGAGAACAGCAGTTACAGGGATCACGTAGACGCTAAGGTTCTCCTGACTATATGTACTCCTGCTCCATTTCAGTTTCTTCAATTTAGAATTTGGACAGATTTTTATCAATACTCTTTGTATATGCTATTTATACGCTCACAAGCACTTCAAGAAACCAGTATCATACCTTCGGAACGGCAATCAAAGCGGGGAACAGCCACAACGATGATCTGGAAACTCTGATCAAAATGCAAAACGGAACTCATCATAAGATAGACTTTACTCACGGAGATGCTGCTCCCAGTAACACTATAGTCAAGAAGTCTCGGTTGAGAGAATATTACGTGGCAAGTTTGGTTGATTTCGGGATGTCGGGGGGGGGGGGGGGGGGGGGGGGGGGGGGGGGGGGTTTCCACAATGCTAGGAATGTGTGTCTGCCAAGGCTCCTGGAGATGATTAGGAATCAAACCCTGGAATCCTAAAGTTGATAAGTTTTTGATATCCTATCCGGCAGAATTGGAGATGGATCAAATTCGACTAAAGTACTTTGGTCCTTACGGCGATTCATTTTGATGATTTAAGCAGAGTGATACGCAACAAAAGCATTCAAACTTCAAAGTCTAGAACAATATCGGACATTGGTCATTGCAATGTGCAACAGAACTTGCCTCGAGTGAAAGCAAAGAGAATCCAAGGTTAGGCCAAGTAATCGGACATTGAACCTGAGCGATGTGCAACATATGACCTCCTTCCTATTCTTCCTCCCAGAGTCCGACAATAAATAGGACATCGGGAGATACCGACCTGCAAAACTCTCCAAAGATAAAATGAATAAAGAAACAGACATTAGCCATGAAGGATGTGCAATTAACCTCGAATGCTTAGCTTTCCAATATGTGAACACAGCATTCGCATCATGCACTTTCAAGCGATGTAAAATATCAAATGTGCAAGAACTCTGCCAAATTCAAGACGAGAATGAGTCAAGAGCACTTGCTGTGATGGAACAAACGGATTGCAGCTTCTCTATGATTGTTAAACCAAACAATTTGAAGACCAAGAGAAATATCAGTTGAACTTTCATGGATGATGGTGTACACACTGCTAACGTTATTAAATCGTAGTTTCTGATCATTTAAAACCAGTATAAAAGCAAGCGCTCGTCGCTCGCAGTACGCTCAGATATGGTATCTCATGCTATGCTTCAAGCTCAAACCACCATGCATCCATCATTTTAGCGATGTCAAAACGCCTCGACAAATGCAATAGATATCCATATCAATAGCAATGACAAGACCAAAGTACCAAATGCCTCACCTAGCTCTGCGTCATGCATGTATAAATATCCCGTTGCTCCTCCTCGGTCCCTTGAGGCCGCCGTATTGTCATCGACAGAAATCGTAACTACTATATGCTCTCCCTGCCGTCCATTGCGTCAATCTCTCAATCGTAGCCATATTCGCACCTCGATTCGTCTTCGCAAACACCGTATCGAAAGGATGCATCGTCGTTCCCCAGTAGTGGTTTTCGAATAACGGATCCAAACTCTCTCTGCATATGCTCTCGTATCCCGTCCCCGTCCTCATTGTCCCCATCTCGACGGGTCCACCTCCAATATCGACCTCTTCCCCCCTCGCAAGCGCATCTCCAAATCCCCGGAATGCTGTCATCATAGCATCCGCCTCGTAGCCCGCAGCTTGCAGCAAAGCGGTAGAGTATACCTCGACAGCAACCGCCTTCCAATATTCGTGCGGACAGGAATTGATTCCAGGACTCCACATCTGCGGGACTGGCTGAGCAGGATCGTGCGGATGGAGCAATGCTGCGAATTTCTCGACCAGAGCTTCGGAAGGGAAAAGGAGAGTTTCGAGACCGAGGCGATCAAGAGCCCAGAGCATGGATTGGATGTGTGGGACAGGGGCTTGGCAGTTCATTGTCATCCCGACGAGCTGGAAAGGTGGGGTGTTGTCAGCAGGGTTACATCAGACCGGAGATAGCAGATCGCATATTGCATGCCGCAGGGATGGAAGTAGACGAGCGGCGTAGCAATTGAAATCCAACGACAAACCTTTGTTTTCTCCGAAATCTTATCTAGATATACATCGCTCCAGCACTGATTGCTCCAATATGGGAAGAAAGGACCGCGAATACTGGCGTTCATCAGGATAAATCGTTTATATTTCTTGTGCATGTTATCGGTAGTAAGGATCTGTGCGAATGCGCCCAGGTCGTAACAATCGTTTGCACGTTGCACGAAGCGGATGTTGTCTCTCTTGGGCAGAAGGTTCGCTGCGTTGGTCTCGCCATTGAGAACGAAGATAAAATCTGCTGCGTCGTGCAAGGCATGTCTGATAAAGAATTCGAGGTTCAATCGCGCGCCTGGAGTTTCGAAGAAGGCGTAGAGGATCAAGGGTCGATCTGCAGTGGAGTTTTGGACAGGAGTAGGTCGAGGAGGAGGAAAGGACGTCGAAGTTGGAAAATTGGAGGCCGAGAAAGCGATCGCCGACGTGGGTGCATTGTTGAAGAGAGGAGACTCTTCATGTGCAATTGCCTTTGTCATACCGGCGACAACTCGTGAGTCCTAGTTTTTCTCAGTGGTGATATCTCTGCGTCGAATTGAAGTCAGACCAACCAGTAGTACTGGCGCATTCAGAAGCCAGACTATCCAGACCAGGAGCAAGATCACAAAAGGGGCGACCCAGTTCTTCCTACCTTGCCAAGTCTTAGTCATGGTAATGAACATGGCGATTCTAACGAAACATGCTCCTTCAAAACCCCTTAGATGAATTCGAGTACAAACGAGGGTGAGAGCGAGTACGGAGTCCTGGGGAGAAGGGAAGGCGAGAGGGAAAAGAAGCATTTGAGACATCGTGTCGAAATTGCACCTCGCCTTTGCGCACCAACGCCCATATCGAGAAGGAGGAAGAAGTAGTGCGTCCCAAATGGGTTTCAACGCTTCGATTCACTCTCTCAATGGTTTTATTCGGCGATAGGCCTGCGACTCGTGTGGTGAATTTGGGACGACGGACAAATTATCGTGAGGTCCCAGCACACCGCAGCAGAGATTCGATTTAAGACATACTTTTCTCTTCAATTCTTGCTGCTTCGTGCATGTTGAATAGGATATAGTTGGGGCAAGGGTTTTCTACTACGGTTTGAGTTTAATTTAGCTCTTGTAGCGAAATCTGCCAAGACTTGTTGAACTGAAGGGTGATGGTCTTGAAATATGGTTATCATAGATCTCAGTATCCGCCAAGATGTAGAGGTAGATATGCTATTGAAATGTTGAGATCGGGATCCAGTCTCGTATCTTTCATTTCACATTTAGTTGCATGTACTGTACATATCAATATCAAAATATCGTTCTTGATATAGACATGGTTATGATGCTTCAAGATTCCGTGAAGTTCTCGACAGGGGTTTGATTGAATTTGTATCTCGGCCGGGACGGTTTCTTAGTCTCCTCTCCCGTCAAGCGATTTAATTTAGCTTAGAATGTTCACAACGAAGGGTAACGCAGGTTAGCATTTAGCGTGACGTGGGAGTGTAACGAATTTTCAAATGGGTACTGCTCGGAAGCATCCTTAGGTAGAGTGCGGCACGGGTTGCGGCTGACCAAGGATATCCATATAAGTAGGTGCCCATAGGGAGGGTAATCGATATTTTATTACTCGTTAGGTGAGGAGGGCAGTCTCAAAAATGCGTAGGATACTCGCGGGTTACTTTATCACGTGCTGCAAAACGAAGGAAACTCACGTGACACGAATTAGATCATATTCACCCATGTAGAAGCAGGCTCACAAAATGAAAGGAAATAAATCTAGGAGATAATCGGAAAAATTGGAGGAAACAAAAGAGGCCGAGCGATACCTGGGTATCCAAAGCAGGTGGCAGTCACGTGGGTGGACTCACTCCCCAGCCTTACGTAAGTACCTAGGTAACCTCTCCAGCTCTGTCCAGAATGCTCATACATTTTATTTCCTCGAAAAGAGGTTCATACTGTCTAACACTGCTCAAAAACTTCATCTTCATTCTTACATTTGTACCATAGAAGTATCACGGCAGTAAACGAGTCCCTGGGTCACCCTAACTCCTTAAATGAAGCATTGCACGAAGTAAACAGTTAACTCCGATTCCAATATATTATGGCTTTCGTCTCTCGATAGGGCTTTCTGCTCGTTTCCTCGGATCGGATTACGGAAACATTTAGCCTGACATCCAAAGAAATCGAGCTCCAAAACCAGACCCTTTGACGACATCAGATGAAACCGATGGCTTTCATACGCCAACAGCACTGAAAAGCAACAACGTATCACTACATGAAATAAGCCGACTGTTGGTGAGCTTCCACCAGGCTGTCATCTGATGTGTACTTAGGTAGGTGTGTAAGTATATTCTCTCGACACGCGTTTCATCCACTTGCAGTGATGAGAATGAGCCACTCAAAACGCATATCTCGCACTTACCTAGTTGCAAATGGTTGAGAACCAACGACAACGATAGGACAAGTTCAGTTCTTCCATTGAGGCTGTGCAATATTTCCAAGTCTTGGCTCTTTGCGACAGAAGAAAATGACCCCTCGGAATGTCTCTGCCAAGAGATTACGACGCCGACGACGACGAGGTTCTTGCCACGAAGATACTTTGCCCTCCGCCATCATCCCATCTATTGAAAGGATCTGAAAGGGCAATCGTGCATCTTGCATTTGCAAATCGTTGCGAAAAGATTGTTTGCCGGTTGCAGCCAGTGACGAAACGAAACGGCGAGGTGAGGCGAGGGTTGAAGCAGGCCAAACCGGGACCCTGAATCTTCGGACGCCGACGCGACATCAATCTCACGACACGAGACGAGGCAACAACTTGTGCTTCCGGATACAACTGTGCCCGCACCGTCAGTATAACAAAAAATCCACGACTTCTGGCCTCTTCCTCTTCTACTTCTTGATTCCATCTCTACACTACACATCTACGACCATCCGCAATTATGAAGGCCATGAAGAGTATGAACGTCAACCGCATGTTTGGTTCTCTGAAGCGAAGACGTAAGCCAAACGCCGCCTCGTCCAGGATAAATGGCGTAACTAATGCAGAGGGTACAGCGAATTCAAATTCAAATTCAAATTCAGATGGAGGAATGGTAGATTCGGGTTTGGATACACCAGAAGCAAATGCGACCAGGAATGTGGTATGTCTGCGAGTGGCGGTTGTTGGACGAGGCTGACATGCGCAGCGATTATTCTGCGAATCTGGAGGACCAAACGGATCCGTATGCAATACGTCTGCGGACCCTCTGCCACGCTGACAATCGAATAGGGCGAAGAAGTCCTCTATCTACCGACTATTGTCGAATCATGCGAGTCCTCTCCTTCAGCTGCGAAAGAAGCCGCCTATGTGATTCGAAAGTTCTTGTCGAAGGATAACTTCAACAAACCATACGTTCAGTACAATGGCATCATGCTTGTTCGGATTCTGGCGGACAATCCAGGCAAGACGTTTACGCGAAATATGGATGCCAAGTTCGTGGAGACAGTCAAGGAATTGCTACGAGTAGGACGCGATCCTAGCGTCAAGCAAATACTAATGGAGACCCTGGACACCTTCCAAAGAGAGAAGGCAGATGATGAGGGTTTGGTTAAGTTGAACGAGATGTGGAAGAAGGAGCACGAGAGGATGGTCAAGATACATGTGTGTAGTTGTTCCCCTAAAGCTGTACTTTGCTAACCTGCCAGGGCCCTGCTGGACCTCGAGTTCTGAACGCGCCTCCTTTCAATCCCGAAAGCCCAGAATACTTCTCTCGAAATCATCACAGCCGAAGATTGCCACCTCCTCACGAACTTTCCACGCGGATCGAGGAAGCTAAGACATCGGCGAGTCTACTTGCGCAGGTTGTACAATCTACACCACCCTCAGAACTTCTCACAAATGATCTCGTCCGCGAATTTGCAGATCGCTGTCAAAGTGCTAGTAGAAGCGTACAGGCATATATGATTGCGGAGAACCCCGGCCCAGACAACGCGACAATGGAGACTTTGATCGAGACAAACGAGCAATTGACCAAAGCGCTCAGTCAGCATCAACGCGGAGTTTTGAATGCTCGCAGGATCCTAGGCCTAAATGGGGAATCCACCACGCCGCCAGCAAGGGGAGGAGAATACTTTCCATCACAGGGAGCTCCTTCAAACGGAACGAACTACGCACCACCTGCAGGTCCTCCAGCAAACAAAATCTCAACCTACAATCAACAAACTGGTTCCACACCTGTTTCCGGATACGTCCCCCCACAAGGACCACCTCCTGGAAGGACTGATTCAGGTTTCGTTGCACCAGCTGGACCTCCTCCTATCCTGTCAACCCAGCCTGTTCCACGAAAAGCTACCAAGGGCGTACCACCAGTACCTCCACCAGGAGACTATGCGCCGACAGGAGACGAAGACGAGGACCCCTTCTCCGACCCTAAGGAGAAGAACGCGCATAACATTCCATTCCCCAGAGATCAAGCACCCACAGCTACAGGTCAATTCAATGATAGACTAGGCATTGAGCCCTATCACCCTGGCTTCACAGAAACTCCAAGCTACGTTGGTAGACGGGAGAGCTCGACGGGCCATGTCACGATGCATGCTGCTGTTCCCGAGACTCCTGACGTAGACGACGAAGGCAGAGCTAGGGACGCGTATGGAGTCTCGCCGGGAGTGAAAGCGCCTGTTTATCGGTACTGATTGTTTGAAAGCGCGAGACATTCAAGGTGTTAGTTTACGGAGGTATGGCTTGATATGATTCGATGAGGCGGGACAAGTGCCAGCATTGCATTCCTGTTTCCAGACCAGTTGGATAGCGGCATCTTGATACCAATTGAAAAGGTTTTGGTACTGCCAAGGACTGTTTATTTCTAGCACTTTGTACCAAATTATTCGTGATATGTGCCGCATTTCGCGTTCGCGTTCAATGCTCTCCTTGCCCAGCAGAAATTCCAGTACAATAGGGTTAGACGTAGTTCCTTCCACCATCCCATCTCATCTCAAATATCAAATCACAATCGTTGAATACTCACTTCACAATTCGTTTTCGTCTTATGAAACAAATGTCTACGAGCCCTATAGCCTATTCCCTGTGCACAGCGAGACTTACCTCATCTAGCATATGCAGCCAGGATCCTTCAGCCCTGCCGGAAATGCTGCGCCGTCCAATTCCAGCATCAACCCCTGTTGACAACTTCCTAGTGGACCGCATAATCCAAATCATTCCTCTTTTCTTCCTGCGAATGGGAACGGCAAGGTAGCATTAAGCATAACTCTTTCGGGTATGCAATCAGATACGAGGTTCCATTTCTGATTGGATAACCTTGGTACGAAAGCTCGCGTACCAAAGCTCCAGCCCCCGAAATGAGAACTGGAGCGGCCGACGAGGGTGATGAGTGAGATCATGGCGTGAGGACCTGCAATTGGGGAATACAGAGCGAAGTTCAGACGAATTCTTGAGAGAACACATGATAGGATCCGGGTCCTTGGACTTGGGGTCCACACAGTGATTCAAAAGCTGGGAGGCCCCGAGATCTTCGTAATGTCCCTAGGCTGGCAGCTTTCGCTTCGATTTGATCAATGATGGAGGAACGACCGACAACGCCTGTAGAAGAGGGTCTTGTGACTAAGGAGGCTCAAGTTCCTAGGATGGAGAGGCCGGAGGAGGTTCCTTCTTCTCCTCAATTCCCTGTTCTTGGAAACGTGATGGTCGTCGGTGGCTGTGGGTTTGTTCCTCTCCCCCTCATCTCCTCAAACCCAACTCACCAACCCTCAGATTCATCGGCTCACATCTTGTCTCCTCCCTTCTTGCAGACCCTGAATGCGGTTCCCTATCTATCGTCTCCCGCCATCCATCCCTGAATCAACATGCCGGCGCATCTTATTTCCAAGGCGACATCACAAACGAGACACGAATGCGAGAGTTGCTATTCAAGATCCAGCCACGCGTCATTTTCAACCTCGCTTCACCGCATCCAGAAGCCTCGGCTGAGGAATTGAAGAAGACGAATATCCAAGGGACGGAGATCCTGTTAAGGTGCGCGGCGAAACTCCCTTTCGTACGAGCACTAATCTACACTTCTTCTGCAGAAGCTCTAGAGACGGTGCCAACTACATCGCCATGCACCGAAGCCGCGTCCAATTTACTCACCGCCAAATCGAGAGGAGGAGTATCGTGGTTTCGAAAATCCAAAGCCATAGCTGATTCTGCAGTGGTTTCCGCAAACTCGTTAACACTTCGCACCACCACTCTCAGGATCCCAAATGTGTATGGAGAAGGAGATCCATATCTTATCCCCTCGATTCTGAAGATGATGCGAGATGGAAAACACACTATGCAAATCGGCAAAAATAAGGTGTTGTTTGAGCATGTATGGGTTGGTCACGTTGTGAAGGCGCATATTTTATGCGCGAAAGCACTCTTACAACACCGATATATGGCTTGCTCTTCTCCTGTCGCGATTGATGGCCAGAGAAGCGGTGATATCAACACTGAGCTGGAAAATGACTCTAACAGAGAGAAGATTACCCAAACCAGAGACGGCGAGCAAATCAAAGTCGATGGAGAATCCTTCTTCGTTACAGACTCCACACCCCTCCCATTCTACACCTTCGCACGAAAAGTGTGGTATTACGCGGGAGATCGCTCTGAACCTTCTGACATCCGCCTCGTGTCCATGTGGCTTGTAATCGTCACCGCCTGGCTAAATGTAATTTTCTACTTCATCTTCACACTTGGGCTGAGAAAGCCGGAAGTTGGGCCTGGGGATGCTATCAATTTGGAGAAAGGAAGGTGGTTGAGCATTGAGAAAGTGAGGGGGGTGTTGGGTTTCGTGCCAGATGTTAGAGCGGCGGAGGAGGGCTTGAAGAGGGGGGTGGAGGGGGAGTTGTATATTGAGGAGATGAAGAGACTTGTTGAAAGGGGTGCACCGCAGCCTTAGGGTATGGTTTGATAGGGGTTTAGTGCTTCGGGATTCTTAGTAAAGGGCACTTCAAGAGCAGTACTTCCGTTTTTGCTTTGCTGTTTCATGGCAGGGACTAGACCTCCAGATCGAATGAAGCATTTGTGACCAAGTGTAGAGGTCCTTACCGCAAGAAATAGAGACGTCTGAGGTCTCTAGTCCTTGACTGTAATGGGTTTCTATATTTGGTGCGTTTAAGGAAGGAAGAGCTCGCGAGAGCGAAAGCTATTTACATGAAGTGGGGTGCTAGGGCACGTGACTACCATTATACCAAGCAAGATAGCGCTATTAGAAGAGCAAACGAAACAATGTTTTTCCTTCAATTGGACCAGCTGGCCCTTCCGCACGCACATTGAGAACTCTCCACTCGATCCGCAATCCAACTAATGTTCAACTATCATCAGTCAACTCTTTTTATTTTGTGCTTTGAACGGGTCGTCACGTGCTAAGTGTAGGCTGAGTACTAGGTAATGATCGCTGACGTAGGCAGGGCATAGATTTCACCAGCAAAGCCTTCATCAAACCCACAGTCCTATTTCTGCCAACCTATTGATAGCACAGGACAAAAAACTTGGGTCCACACATTGACGACAGTGCCTATCGCCCTCCCTCATGCTTTGAAACGCGGTTGCGGCAAATTCATCTTCTCTCCTACAGTAGGATTCGAAATCGACTTCCTCGACTAGGGAACCTAACCCAGTATTAGTTTCGGGTGCCCTTTCGCCAAGCTGTAGTTATACAAACTCTATTCGAAGTTCTCTTCTGATCGGCGATGTATCTGCCGCCACCAAGTCGAAGATCGATCAGGCTACTCACCATCCTCCCAGGCAGCCGCGACGATATCATTAACACGAAACTGAACATTGTGAATCTTGAGGACTGCCCTGTCTATAAATCACTATCGTACGTTTGGGGGAATCCCGAGCCAGCATTCAAAATACTCTGCGATGATCAATTTATTAAGGTCACGCCCAATCTGGGCAACGCTCTTCAACTTAGATATGAAGGAACCTCGAGATTTAGAATTGTGCGGATTGATGCCATTTGTATCAACCAGTCCGATCTCGATGAACGATCCCAGCAAGTATCGTTCATGAAGGATATCTCCGGACAAGCTGAAGGCATTGTGGTATGGCTTGGAAAGGACGAAAGTGCTGTAACGGCGGCCATATCCGTCATTCAGAAACCCGCCGCGTATGCGCGTCAAGAGGCCGGTGTTTATGTACCAAGAACGCACCAGCTGCTTCCAGGCTCGCCTTCCTCTGTGTTAAGGGACAAACGAGATCTGCCGCCTTTGGATCATCAAGATTGGAGCGCTGTCCAATCTCTCTTTAGACGTGCTTGGTTTAGTCGAATATGGGTTTTTCAAGAGGCTGCAAAGGCCGAGGTAGTAGCAATGTTAATCGGAACAAAAGTACTGCCCTGGTTAGATACTGCTATTGCCTCTCTCTGGCTGACTCGCAAGAACTTTTTCCCGAGCATGGAAGAGGCAAAACGTAACTCGAAAGCCTCCGTCATACACCAGGTTACGAAGTCTAGTAGCCTTTTGCAGCAATTAAACTCACTACTCCCTTTTTGAAGCCACTAATCCTCGAGATAAGGTGTACGCGATACTTGGGCTCTCATTCGAGTCACAAGAGTTAGAATGTGGTTCATTACTTGCACCGGACTACAGGAAATCTAGTGGTCGGCAAGTTTCCCGTTCCAGCGAAGAATAAAAGCCAATGGATTGACTTTAGGAAGGAATTTTTCAGAAAACATTTCTTAAGATAGAAAGTGATGACTGGAAGAAGTGTGCCGATCCAGAAGAAATGTAGAAGGCCTGAATATTGCTTGCCAATACTGTAGAGGCGCGCTGGACCAATCGCTAGAAAGATAAAAGTCAATCTCTTATCACTTTCAGAACCACGAAAGAAGAGGGAATAGATGAACTTACCTCCCCATATGATTGAACTGGTGTAGCTAACCCGGCCTTGAGGACAGGTGTAGCCGTGGGGCTGATCATCGTCGCAAATGCCTTCAATGTGGCCCAGCATCCATATGAGAACACCATCTATGTCATGGTCAGCTGTGAAATAAACATACTGATGGAAGACTAATCACTTTGAGTCAGGCTTCCCAGGATACAGGCAGTCAATTGAGAGGCAAAAAGCGTCCGGCGTGGGATCTTCATATAGAGCCCAAGCTGAGGAATTAGCAGGTAAACTTTCAGTAGATGTCAGGATGGCATACCTTCATATCAGAAGCATAATTCATAGCCTGACTGAGACCGGTGTACGCGTAGAACTATTGAAGATCAGCATCCTAGCGTACAAAGAGGGATTATTGAGTGTTCTGACCTTGAATACAAGCATCACAATAGGTTTTCCAGGAATCAGACAAACAGCTGCCATAACGAAGGCCATGAAAACACCCCAGACTAGGCATCTCGGTGTGCCAGACTTCTTGTGTCACAATGGCTAATACAATGACTACAACCTGTCTTATCTCAGCCAGACGTTTGTTAAGGAGCATTGACTGGAACTCACAGTTATTCCTGCATACCACCACCAAGGTACGTCCCGATAACTCATGATGAGTCTGGCGTGGATATCCTTTTTGCTCGTACCCATAAATGCTTGCCTGATGTCTTTCCAATGATAGAGGTACACGTGCACTGGTAAGCAGGACATGACTGCAAATCAGATGCCGTATCCGAGAGCAAATGCGACAGGCATAAAGATGGTGCTGTAAGCTTCGTATGCAGCAGGCTCAAAGTTGCCGTGGGTGTCGACGATTCTGGAGACGCTGTATATATTGGCGGTACTGTCGTAACTGTTTGATCCGGAAAGGGGAAGATACGATGTATACCTAACGGCATGCGAGCTTTTTACAAAAGAGTAAGCTCAAGGGAGAATCTACTGACCGGGTATTCGTATAGTAGAGGATTGGAGTGACAAGAGCAAAGAAAAATGCCCACCCCGTAAAATCGTTTGCTTGAGCCCAAAATGGAACCACTAAAGGTGATCCATTATAAGCTATCTGACTCCAATCAAAAGTTACAGGCAAGAGTCCCAAGCCTGTTGACATGCCAAAGAGATTGTTAACAACAATGTTCTCTGCCGAATAATTAGCGAGAATAATCAATGAAATAGACACCTGAATATACTTGGAGCTGCTCAGCAGACAAATGCAAAAGTTGACAATGCTGTAAAATTGAATCCGGGAAACCAATACCAGACGAAGCCACCGCAGAAGATATAGAGGAAAAGTCCATAACGACAGATTTTCCATCCATCCACTTCGACATTCACGCGGCCGTGGAGGGTCTCGAACAATGCGGCATTAGCAAGAGTTGATGGCCATATCTAATCGCTGAGACCAGCAAAAGAAGTTTGTATGCACAAGATATCATACCATTTGAGGCGGTTCCACGATAAACTTATACGAGAGCCCTGCGAGCCCAAGGCCAAAGAGCTGCATTGACAATGCAAGTAGAATCTGATATCTAACGGAAATTTCCAATCCATAAAACACCTTTTGGGCTTGAATTATATCGGTTGCCTAAAGATTCGATTAGCACTCTGATCATTAAGTATTTAGGGACGTGCACGTACCCAAGAAGCCAAAACTAAGATTGGACATGATAGTGATGACTGCATGTTCCTTGATGTTGAAGTGAGTATCGGAATTAAGAGAGAAGTCCTAGCGCCTGGGCACTCTAAATCTTTTGACGGGTAGCGAATGAGCGAGGAGGCACCCAAGAGGAAAGCTCAGCAATTGGGCAATGAGTGACGTGATCGTAACACTTGGGTATCGCATTGAGAAGAACTGGTTGATACCAGATCCAAGCTAAAACCCAATCAATCAGTGTTTGCAGAATTTCCCCGCAAGCTGATCTGGAGTACATACCATTGTGAAGATGATACCGAGGAACCACAATCTGACTGGAAGATCAACATCGTCTGTGGTGGGCACATTGGCACGCACTTCAGGATAGGGAGAGTTTTCGGACTCGATGGTAAATTCTTGATCGGTTGTATCAAGAACGACTTCCGTGACCTCGTCGACTGTCAATGGACCTTTTGTGGTGCTCAGACTTGTATCCATAGTGTAGTCGTCAATACTACCACTAAAGGTTGACTCGATCACTAGGGTGTCATCTAGGGAGAGGTGAGACTTCTTCAGGAGAGCCTTGTGAATTATAATTATGAATAAGAAGCAGAGCAATGTCGACTTGCATTCCCATTCTCCTTTCCATCCTTATGTAAGGAGATATTCCGCGTCTTCTATCTTTCTCTTGACTATCATCGTCTCTTCCACATTTGATAACACTCTAATCAAGCCCGACGGCAAGGAGAAGATCTAGAAATGCCCTGCACGGAGCAAGATTCCGGTACGGCTGGTGATTGGCCGCTCCACATCTTGACGGAAAACAGACAGCAAGTGAACCCGGAAGCGAGAATCTTTAAAGAGGCTGGTCGGCAGTTAGGACGTAGAAGCTAGTCTGAATTCGGCGCTTGGAAGCATAAGCGAATCAAGGGTGCGACTCATGTTTCTCGAAGTGTAATATGATTGACCAACCGTCTCTTTTCTTTTCTGGTCTGCGGGGCCAAGCCTTAAGAAAAGTGATGAAGGTCAACCTCGAACTCACTGACTTATTGGCTAATGATAAGGGTGTGTAAGCAATCTTACGCGACAGAATATGCCCGCCACATTCATACGCTTCCTTCCACCTCTTGGCACTTACCATAAATTATGAGATGTGACTCGGATGGACACAGGCAGAATAAAAAGGAGAGAAAAGCAGCCGGCTGTCAATTTAAAGAACATCGCCATGGATTTTGGGACCTCTATACTCATAATTGGCAGGTAAGCTTCTTATGAAGCACAGTCGAATGTAGATGTTTTCTGATATCCCCACTTCTGAAACTTGTGCAATATTCTGATGTCAAGAGGTAGCCGTTACTTCAACTTTGCTGACCCTTTATGAATCTAGCGGCACATTTGGAATCAGTACAGCTTTTCATTTGGCCAAGAGAGGGTACTCAAACATTACATGCATCGACAAACACCCGTGTATGCCAAACCATTCTGGTCGATTCCTGATTGGATTTCGTGCTGAAGACTGTGTTTTCCAGACCCAAGTCTAGATAGCGCTGGTTATGATCTAAACAAGATCATCCGAACAGAATATGACGAGCGACTTTATGCGAAGATGGGTTAGTTATGTCGTCTTTGGGTTATGATGTAGGCACTAATGAATCACGCAGCTCTAGAGGCTGTCCAGGTATAGAGAGATCCTTTCTGGAAAGATGTCTTCCATGAGACTGGTAAGTTGTTATGCTTGGCCATCAACTCCCACTAAATTTATGCAGGGTGGTTAGTGACAACTTGTGGAGACAAAAGTGCTAGCGAATATCTCAGACAGTCCTATGAGAATCTGAAAAGCAACAATCAGATCTCTGGAATAGAGTTTGTTGAGACTCCTGAGGATTTGATTCGCCATGTTCCGCAGCTGAGGCATGCCCGGGATATCTCGAGTTGGAAAGGATTGTGGAACAAGCAAGCTGGCTGAGCACATGCTCATGACGCTTTGAAATTGCTTGCAGAGAAGGTACTCAAATTTCAGTTACAAGGAGGCTGCCATTGACCGAAAAATAGGCCCAGAACTTTGGAGTGCAGTTCATCTCTGAACCAGGTGGAACGATGAGCGGTCTACAAATTTTGGACGAGAAACTGACGGCAATCGATGTTGCTTCCAGAAAGACCGTGACGGCCAATCAATATATTCTTTGCACAGGCGCGGCATCACCAGCTCTTCTTCCCGAACTGTCCATCCAGCTCTAGTCGAAATGCTGGACGTGTGCTCGCATTGAACTTACAGAAGAAGAGGCCGAAGAATATCAAAACACGCCCATAGTCGACAACCATAAACTTGGTTTCTTTTTTGAACCAGATGCTATGACGAGATGGATAAAGATATGCAACGCGACTCAGGGATATCAGTACAAGACAACTATCGATGTGAATGGCAAACCGTATTCAGTTCCAAGGTATGCGAGTGATCACCCAAAGAAGGGGATTCCAAAGGAAGCAGAAATTGCCATCAGGAAGTTTATTGATGCTGTACTGCCACAATTCTCAGGCCGCCCTCTTTTAGGTTCAAGAATTTGCTGGTGTACAGATACGGCAGATCAGCATTTTCTTATTTCAAGGCATGACAAGTATCCCGAGTTACTCCTTGGAACGGGAGACAGTGGGCATGGATTCAAATTTCTTCCCACCATAGGGTCGTACATTGCTGATGCACTAGAAGGCAAGGAGAGCGGTATGAGGAAAGAGTGGCAATTGAGGGAAAGAGAATGGAAGAGAGATGTTACGAGACCTGGAGACGTAGTCAAAGATTTGAGGGAGCTCGGGATCGGTACTAAATCATAAACAGAATAGCAACTGAACGTGCGATATCGTAAACACAATATCAGATATCCAAGGCCCAAACCCAGACCTCCCCTCTCTTTGAACCTAGCGACCTAAGTCTTTGACTCTTGCCTGCATACTGATCCTCCGCTCGGAGTTTTACAAGAAGGGAGCATTGAAAAGTGGAAGACGCGGGGGACGTTTGCTGCTTAGTCAGCTACCTCAAGATTAACTTCAAGTCACCAAGTCTCCAAGTCTTAGCAGTTACAAGATCTCTCGTTTCCACTTCACAACACCCTTTTGCGTGTCAGGCTCTCAGCAGAATCACCGATCTCATGTAGATCCATCGTTGAACATGTGTAGAGCATGGCTCGAGCATCTGCGAGCCCTGGAGACTCGCAATCGCAATCATCAGGTCGTCGCGTGAAGCACTCCCGGAATGGATGTGTTTCTTGCAAAGAACGACGCCTTCGCTGCTCAGGTAAGATACCAAGCTTTTCCTAAAAAAAACCGATCACTCACTAATCATTATCGTAATAGAAGAGCGACCTTCCTGCTTGCGATGTCTTGATGACGGCCGATCCTGCGAATACATTCTGCGACTGATCTGGGAGGATGAGAGTTCGCGCAGAGGGGTCAAGCATGGCCGAGGGAAACACGCTGAGGTTTCGTTTGTGGACCCAACGCCATCGAAAGACCTGGGCGAGAAAGCGGAATGGAAGATAGCTCGAATTCGAAAAAGGCATTTCCTCAACACGATCCGAGATGATATGGACAGTACACAAGCCAAATCAGTGACGCAGTACAATGGGTTCAATAGGAGTCTCCCACGATTCCATTATGCACCCCGAATATTCGAACTTTCAAGTGCTGATGGGATGTTGTTGCAGTATTGTGAGTGAGTTCTATCAAGATACAAGGTCAGCCTACTCATGGGCTTGCAGATCAAGTTCAGGTCTGCCAGACTCTTACTTTGGTCGACGATTCCTCAAATTGCTACCGCCAGATAATATTGCCTCTTTCCATGTCCCACGAATCTGTCATGAGATCTATCCTAGCGGTTGGAGCCCTGTACCTGAGCCTCAATCAACCATCTACCTCAATAGATTATTATTCTCTCGCTTTACATCAGAAGCAGAGAACGTTGCGCCAGCTGCGCATTGACATTGCGTCCTTCAATGGAAATTCGAATGATCACGTTCTCGTATCTATGCTTATGTTGTGTCTTTTCGATGTAGGTTCCTTTGCGTCTCGGTTGTTGACTATGGTTAATTTCCTCCATCAGATAACGGATAATTGCCAGACCTCATGGGCAACCCATGTCTCAGCTGCAGCGAACCTCATTGGCATGGAGAAACTACAATCTCTAGAACCATCTTTGGTGTCTTTCGTCTCAAAATTCTTTGCTACTCGAGATGTTATGGGTCGAAGTGCTTGTGGGGCCAGGTCAAAATTCAGAAAGATAGCCTGGAACAATCCGCAAGAGGTACTAAATCCAACGCTGTCGAAGTCTTTCTGCTAACTCGATATAGGTAGACAAGACCGCTGGATGTTCTTCTGAGCTGTTAGAGATCATTTCATCGATTACCGACGTCTCACGGCAAGTGGTGAGGAAATCCTAGCCATGCTACAATTGGAGCACTTCTGACACTCTCAGGCCGAAAATCCAATAGCTGATAGTCCTCACTTGGTTAGACACGTCAATGCTATTGAGAATCAACTTGACGAGCTCATCCAACTACTTCCAATACCAGGCTCGGCATTTGACCACGACCCAGAAATTTTGGTGCTCGCCCAAACTTCTTCTCTCATCCACAACGCCGCAAAAATTTATCTCTATACTGCCCTTCACTCAGCTTTACCATCCACCCACATCGTGCGCGCTCTGGTTACCGAACAGGTCGATTTGATAAAGCGTATGCCTGGGATGCGATCAGCACATCTTTGGAGTGTATTTGTCACATCACTGTACGCTTTCGACGACGAACAACGAATTTTCTTCCTCGAGCAATTTGACAGGCTGGAACTGGTGTCAGCCACGAGGGGCTCTACGCAAGCGGCGCGATCTATCGTTCAGACGGTGTGGAAAAAGAGAGATTTGGATGCGGATGTGGAACAAGTTCTGGAGCGTGGTATGAATGACTGGGTGAGATTTGTAAGGCCCATGAGTGAGGGGCTAAGTTTAGCATAGATCTGGGCACGAGAGACATCCAGCATCACAGACAGGCTCAAAGACCTATCCACATTCTCGTCCTTACTTTGTCGAGAAATTGAGGAGTAATGGAAAACAATGAACGTGAGGAATGGATGCTAGGAATTGATGCTAGCGAAGTAGGTAAGGCTGAGAACAACGGTCACGTGAAATTTTATGTTGTCGAAGGAGGTAATTCGGGACTAAGAAAGAATTCGCACCGCAGAAGTGGGCTAGACTACCTATGTTGTTGGTAGCTCTCGCGTTCCACAGCATTAGCGCTGCAGGGATTCATCACGCATCAAGCTGAAGAGTATATGCACCTAGAAGTGTATCCACGGCCAATAAATTGCACTCTCATCTGCAGGTCTGCTGCAAGCTTCCATTTGCCACGTTGCTTTAATGTCACAATCACGCGTTTGATAAAATATTTTAGGCAATTTCTCCTTTAAACCTTTTGCAAACACCAAGCTAATCTCAATCAGCGAGGGTCTCGGTCTGAAGAACTCGACACCGTTCTTTTAGCATTTACAAGTCCAAGATGTCAGCTTCGTTCAAAACGTTTGTGCTTGCTCTTACTTATTCGCTGTCCTAAGCACTCGCTAACATCTCCGTCCAGAATTGTCGTTTCTCGACTTTTTAAATTCATCATCGGCGCGAATGCGGTTCCAATCGTGGTCCACGAATATGCGCTCGCAGATCAATCCACTGAGCTATCTACATTGATGCAAGGAAAGATGTCGGAGAGCTTAGCTGGCGAAGCAATTTGGAAGGACGTGGACGAAGAAACCTTCATAAGATTCACTCAATTCGCATATACAGGAGATTATTCGGTCCCAACGATGATTGTCAAAGTGAGCGATCAGGGCTTTCGACATGATACCATTGAAGTGCCGAAGGAGGAAGAGCCGAAGGAGGAAGAGCCGATGGTAGTAGGCGCGATGGAGGCAGAGATAGAGCCAGATAATTTTAGGTAGGGCTCTTTCAAGGTCAAGGAACGTAAGAAACAGAAAAGACCGTCGACACTTCGTTCCAGCGCCTTCAACTCTCTTACCTATCCCCTTCTCCGATCTCGATCCAATTTTGCACATACCTGTGATCCTGCTATAAGCAAAGGCTCCAACGAGAATATCGGAGAGGTGCTTCTTATTCATGCCTCACTCTATGTCTTGGCAGAGAAATGGGGAGTTGATAGTTTAAAGAGACTGACGCTATTCAAGCTCCACCGAACTTTAACCATGTTCCGACTCGACGGATCGAAAGTCGCCGATATTCTCAAACTTGTGCGGTACGCGTACTCAGATGAGAACACCCCAGACTTGAACACTGCGATCGATGGGTTGAGAAATTTGCTTTGCCAATACGTAGCTGTCTACGCCGAGGTTATATCGGAGCACCCTGCGTTCATAAAGATGATTGAAGAAGGAGGAGCCTTCGTACGAGAACTTTGGAAGTGTGTCGTGCCAACGTATCTTACAGAATGACAGTGGAGGTGAGCGGCAGTGGAGTGAAAAGAAGGTTCCGACTTACTCACCCCAGATTGGGGCCCCGGTCAGCTCTTCGAAGCTCGCAATTCAGTAGTATACAGTGAGTAAAATGGCATTGAGTTGGTCAGTAGGGTTTCTTAGACGCGAAACACTCAAGGATGCCTTTCTTGGATGGCTGAGGATGAGAGTGGTACTCTTTGATTTGTTCGATAGTAGTGGCAGTGAGCAAGGCATGTGCGGCAATTTCATATGTCTTGAGACTAGATTTGTCTCCTTAGTATTGAAGATGAGTTTATACCACTGTTGGGAATAAACATCCCTTTCGAGTAATTCAGAATCAAAGTAGCCTAAGGCCCTTCGCACTGTCACGTGGTAGGGAGTACATCCAGCGGTATATTTCATTCTATCCTAGAACACCTTTTCTCAGAGCGGCCAGACTTGCCTCATACCGCCCAGGACTATGATCAAGCAACATACTCCCACCAAAAGTCAATTCAGAGAACCTTTTTTCCACGTCTCGGACATACTTCAAAACAGTTCTCGTAGCTGGCCTGCCCAGTCCCGTCGCCTCGTTGTCCCTCCGTACAAATGCATCCCGTTGTAACACAGGCATAGTCTCGACAACGAAAACCTCTCCAGGCGGTAAGAGTTTGGCACTCAGCATACTCGCTCTCAAAGTTTTCAGCGCCGAATATGCCCATTGATCGTCTTTGTCTTCATGCATGGCAGGTGGCCGGTTGCTGTACCATTTATCGGCGAAGGTGCCGGTTATGCCTGCCCAGACTCGCTTCCGAACCTCTCCTTTCGCGCCGGAGTCGTCGGTCTTAAATGCTAGTGCAACAGCTTGAAGGTCGTGGAGCACACCAAGGGATAGATTGGGGACGAGATCTTGGCCATTGACAATTGTTGTGATTAGGCCACGCGTAGCAAGTCGTAGCGACGGCGACATCGTTGATGGAGGACCATATGCATAAACGTGTATGGGACGACCAGCTGGGAGATGCTCACGCCATGCTGCAATACCTTTATCTTGCTCTGACGATGTGAGTAAGAGCTGTGGTGGCGCCTGCTCCGAGGAGGTGACGAATGCACTACTTAATGGGTCTGGAGATGGCTCGGATATTAGAATTGCTAGTAGAGCTGTCACGGCACCACCCAGAGAATGTCCGCATAAGACAAGCCCATAGTCAGGGAACTCTTCCAAGGCAGCAGCAATAGTGGCCATTACCCGTCCTCCTCCTCCTTCGAGAAGTCGCCGAGCTGAGGCATGGATCCCTTTGTGTACTTTGTAAGCTTTGTTGCGATACGTAAGCTCATCGTAATCGCAGGTCAAATCTGTGAGGATGTCCTCAAACCCAAGTGTTCCTCGACAAGTGAGAACGACTGCTTTGGAATCGTGATCCAACGAAACGAAGTGTACCATCGGCACGCCCGTGTTGGTATTTCCGGTCGAGTCAGTCCCCCCTTGAGGATCAACGAATGAGGACAACAGAATAGTATCGGCTGGCAACTGTGTATGTGTTGAGAAAGAGTGATGTTCGTGGTGATGGAGAGTATCGATCTCCCTGCTTGCGGTTGTGTGGGAGTTAGTGATGCCCATGATCCGCAGAAAGCTTGCACCATACGACGCAGATGCAAATCGAACGAATCTAGTAACATTTCGAACGATATGATTTTGTGGGAACAACCCAGCAACAAAGCCAGTCCGCATAAGATTTTCCAGGGTCTCGGAATCTTGAAATGCGCTCTTTCGTGGCTGATCCGCCAGGACAAGTGAGTTGTTAGACATATTGGTCTTGAGAGTGTAGATGCTGGGAACATAACTTCTGGACCTTCGGTGATGCCTGACAGGAGATTCAGGCTGCTGCTTTACGATGTTCTTCTCTGACCTTGCTCGTAGCATATTACTTTGCGTTCTGAGGTGGGTTCGGAAGGTAGTCGGTGAGCCCGGTCTTGTTTCTGCTGAATGAATCGAGTAGGTCTCAGTTTGCGAGACCAAGGAGTCTCTTCTTCGTTCATGAACAGAGTAATAGCTTGCCCTAGATGAACTTCGTGGGAGATCAGGTTGCATTATTCCCAGATCGCGTGAAGAGAAATAATTTGGATTTCCTCGTTGCGGTGGACGTGGGGCATCGCGAGCTGGAACCATGCTTGAGTCCCGTTGTGGTACTGGAAGACTTGATCTTGGCACTGTTGGAGCTCCCCATTGAGGCTTCTGCTGAGCAGGTTTGGGTTGCTCCTTCGATTGTTCAGCGTGATCTTTGCTCCACAGATTCGAAAGCGTCTTCTCTGATCCTTTTCGCAGAGCATTTCGGAACGACCCCTTCTTCTCTGAAAGTTTAGCCGACGGCCTCTCCGATTTAGCTTTCTTTATAGGAGGTGATTTCGTAGCAATCTTCTTCGGTGAAGGGAAATCGCCACTAATAGAGCTTGATGTACTCATCGGCTTCCTTGATCGCTTCTGGTTAGCGATTATCTCCGTGCTTTTAGGCCGTGGTATCGATGATGGCTTTTCATCCCCAGAGTTGGGTGAGCGAGGTGTGCTGGCATTTGTGCTGTTGCTCGAGAGGACTTGAGCATCTTTCTCTGGCGGCTTTGGAGGAGTCTCTGATTCTGGAGAAGATATAGGAGAAATGATAAAGCCAGGACTTCGAACAATCTTATTGGTTGCTGGATCATTTTCCTCGTCACTGACAATAGCCTCGTCCGGTTGCTCGATGGTCTCCGATACGATGTCTGTGCCTCGCAGCCGATTGCGAATAATTCTATACACCACTCGATATCTCGGTATCAGGAGAGCTATCTTTTGCTCGTTAGTCAGCACTTCCTCGTCGACGTCTGGATCTCTTGTGTGACGAGTCTCCTCCACAATCTCGACACCTGGAGGAGGAGAGAGATCTGAAGGCTGTGTGCCAGTAATCTCCACAGTGATGGTCTTCGTCGTCGTGGTCTCTGTAGTGATGGAAACAGAAGCATCCGTTGGCAGTGAACTCATGATCTTCTGTTTCAGACTTATTTCTGGCAGATCGTCCTCTGAATCATCATCTACTCGTTCCCCCCTTTGGATTGTCTGCACCAACTCATGTCCATTTGTAGTCATAAAGGACATCGAGTTAGCTCTTGCCAATGCTTTCTCGTTTGTCTCGTTGCCAACAACATCTGCTCTTCGACCGTCATCCAAAATCACAACATCCCAAACCACTTCTTCGTATTTCTTCTGTCGGCATTCCTCATCCGCGATCTTCTTGCACCATCTCTGCAACAATGCCAGTCCGCAGATTCCTACTAGGAGATCTGCCACGCTGACTTTCTCTCCCTCCTTTCCCGTGGCCGGGTTTTGGAACTCTCGGCGTATGAGGGTGATGATGCTTGCAATGGCCCTGCTCGAATCTGTACTCCCAAGTATACTATCCAAGGTAAGAAGTAACTGTTGTGACAGATCGCTGGCAGAATTCAGGACTGTTGAGGAGAAATAGAAGCCAGTTGAGGCTGCGAAGGAGATGTTCGTGATTGTCGAGTGGAGAGTTCCAATGCTCCGTTCTAGTAAACCTTCTGCCTCCGCCTGCCCCAATTCTCCAATGCTACGAGTTGCAACATCTCTGCCCGCTCGATGCAGGATCCCTTCAATGACTGCCCGGCTCAGTTCCAGGCCTGTGAGAGTTGTGATTCTTGCTCCATCAAGAGCTAGTCCGCCAATGAATGTGCCTAACCTCATATAGAGGGAGCCTGTTCGTGTGACCAGACTGATCACATTCGCGACCGGTGTAGGGAGGAGAGTGGATGGTGAGGGTGCCTGCACGGCATTTGCCTCCTCAACGTCATCCTGGCCCGTATTTGAATCTGGTGTCGACATTAAGCCTGTGTACAGTTGATCTGTGTGTCTGATAGTCCATCAAAAGTCTGTATATCCCAATAGATGTAAAGACAGGTGATATAGATGATAAGAACATAATTTGACGTGGCGAGAGACTGCAAGTCGCGTCTTGTTGAGCTGTGGATGTAGAAACCTGGATTGGGTGACCTGACGTGTCGCGTCGTTTCGCCTTCCGAGCATGTGATAATAGCTAAAGCGGGGTATAATATCGGTCAAAAAGACGATACAAGATAGAAATACTATGAGAAAGGATCTGGAGTAAAGGGAGTTAATCTTCCATTCGAAAAATAAGTTCCTACTTGGCTTGAATCACAAGACTTGAGGTACTTCCAGCATATCTCGAGTCATCCAAAGTTCCTGCCGACGACAATCGATAAGGTTTCAGGGGTAAACTTAATATCTGCAGAGCACGTCAATGCATATTTTGGGTCCAGAAGAACTCCAACCATGCAAGATTTTTCCATAGAGAACTACATCGCAAATTAAAGGATACCATAATCCACCAAGTAAATATGTAAGTCAATAGAAAAGGAGCTTGATGGAGGGAAAAGGGGCGTTCTAAAAATAGCGGTCGTTCTCGGCTGTACCCGAAATGCTCAGCCCGCCAGGAACCAAATCTTGACAACACGGGTGCTAACAATTCGACCTCGATAACAATAATATCACAAGGGCTTACGAGATCCAATTGAATATCCCAGCTTCAGCCAAAGCTATTACCACAGCCACATCAGCTCAATTGAGGTGGAAACTTTTAAAAGTAAGCTATCCTCCTGCGAGAAAAACTGCTTGCTGACAGTCAAGTTCAGCTATTCACGAAGTCACCTACGACTACCAAAAGCTCCTTCTACAGACAAATCTTGAAGACATATCACAATGGCAGAAATCACCAGCGCATCCAACGGCATTGTCGTTCCTGCACCTACACATGCCTCCAGCGACCTCAAGACCACACCCTCGATCACAATGACTGCCCCTACAGATTCAGAGCCCATTGCCAGCAGCGAGGTAGTACCCATCACAAATGGCGCAATAGAGACCAAGATAGAATCTGCAGCAGAGCCCACAACCACCGCCGAGGAAGGCATGTTCGGCCCTGAGCTCGTGTCCCCCGCAATCGCAGCATCTCTCCCATCCACATACACGATTCGCGCTCTACGGAAGTCAGATTACTCAATTGGTTTCCTTGATGTTTTGCGAGTCCTGACTACAGTTGGCGACATCACAGAGGAAGAGTGGGATGGGCGATACGACTGGATGACTACACAAGGCAAGGGAGGATATTACCTGCTCGTAGTTGAGGACCAAGGACGAATCGTCGCAACGGGCGCCTTGCTCGTGGAGAGGAAATTGTACGAGTTTTACTTATTCCCCTTTTCCACGGAACTTGGAGCAGACTGCTAATATCTTACAGCATCCACCATCTCGGACTTGTTGGACACATCGAAGACATCGCCGTGGCGAAAGACCAACAAGGCAAGAAACTAGGCTTGAAGCTAATCCAAGCCCTTGACTTCATCGCTGAGAAGGTCGGCTGCTACAAGTGCATTCTTGACTGCAGCGAAGCGAACGAAGGATTTTATGTCAAGTGCGGATACAAGAGAGCAGGACTCGAGATGGCGCACTATTATGATGGCAGCACGAGTAAGGATATGCCTAAGAAAGCGTAGGGAGGAGTGGATTGACTGTATAACAGGGAGCCATTTGTAGGAGGGAGTTGTTTGGTGAGGGGTTAGACATGGCATTTGCTTTGGCTTTGGCAGAATTCATGGCGTTCAAAATGGTCGATGCTGGCGAGTACTCATTGGTATTGATTCGATCGAAAGTTTTCGCTTCTTTTTCTTTTTCTGTACTCTCTCTACCAATGTCTCACGTCCTGTGTCCTGTGTCCTGTCTCCTATCTCCTATCTCCTATCTCCTGCAAATTTTCCTTCTCAGCCCAGAAGAGATTACTGGCTGATCCCGTTGTGGGACACACCGGGTAACACAAAAAGTTATTCACAAAATCAAGGTTGTGAAATGTTTTTATTTCGAATTTCTCGGAATTGTAAGAATCCTTTCGAGAAATGAGAACGCGAAAAAGAACGCTTATTAACTAAATAAGGGGGGGACGTGGACCATGGGGTAAACCAGGATTAAGTGATAAACTATAGGCTCGCGCCGAGGTTTTTGGGTTGGGAAACAAGAAAGCCAAGTCCCCCGACACCAATGAACCAGCAAGGATTTCGAGAAATAAGCCCCCAAGATTCCAAGACTAGTATTCACGCCTTCAATTTAGGATGCCGAGAACACATCTCAGATCCCAAAGCCAATCCAACAACGTCGCGATTCCAACGAAGTAAAACGAAAAAAACAAATGAGAAAAAAAGAAAAAACTCCTCAAATCTTGATCACTTCCCCCTCGGCCCATTTTTGATTCTTCTCTTTCTTCTCTTTCTTCTCTTTCTTCTCTTTAGTCTCTTAGATATTATTGCATAGCCGCGTTTTCTAAATTCTCAGCCAGCGGGGTATAAGGATTGAAAGAGCCATACTTTCCCCATTTCTAAACTACTTCCTCTAGATGGTCTTCCATTTACTAGGAAATTCGATCTTGAATTTCCTCTCTTGTATCTTTTTGACCCATGCGGAGTTCTTGGGAAGCATGTTTCAAATCCTCCGAGGCGAATGCAATCGACGACTTCCAAGGACCTTTCAATGCTGGGGCTGTTGCTTGAGAAATCGATGGATGGAGAAGTGGAGTTTGGAAGTGTTGTAGGATTGGTAATTAAGAATTTGTGAATAGTAGAGGAAGTAGTGGACTTAGCTACATAGTTTGCTCAGCCAGAACCTGCTTCGGAAAGAATATTCGAGATCCCAAAAGGTCCAGAAACCGGGTTTGGTTGCATAGTTTGTGGAAAATGATATGAGATATCTCCTAGTTACGGCGCCCATCCCGGCTTTTGTTGGAATTGTTGGTTGGGGAAAAGTCCACCAGGCAACGTGTGGAGGTATCCCATTCCGGGATTGCCCATGGACTCTATATGGGGTTTTCGCGAATGCCATGCTCAGACTTGGATGTATGGAACCATATGGAGTGTAAGGTAAAAATCCTACTGTAGAAGATCCATGCGCCATAATTCCAAACCCAGACAGGCTCGCTGGTGAGGATAACGTCAGCAGGTCCTTCGATTTGTCAATTGGCTGAGAATTGCCAACGCTTCCTAATCCTAGATCGCTGAGAGAAAGTTTCTTTTTCTCCTGAGATTTTTGTGCCAGGATTTCCTTTGGGTTTGTTCGCAGGCTTTCTTGGGATTGGAGAACTATTATGTTTCTCAGGTTTGTTCGTTTCTTCGCATTCGACATTTGACTCGGAATTAGAGTCAAATGCAGAGGAGTCAGGAGAAGATTCAAGATTGGCAGGATTGGGGTTAGAATTGGGATTGGGAATCGATCCAAAACTCGGGGATCCGAAAACTAATTCTGTTTTCGGGAATGATACGCCTTGGGGAACAAATTGTGTATAATTTAGGATATGGTAATCGATGGCCGAATCGATTGTTGGTCTAGGAACGTATAAGAGACCTCGATGGGACTGGTTGGTTAAGTTGGCAAATGCTTTAATAATAGCTTTTTCTTCTTGTCCCATATTGAAATCCGGATCGTCATGCATAACATCGAGATATTCCGAAGTTTTCAAGATTTTGTTTCCAGATCTAGTCAATTTAGCAAAGGATGTGTTTTGATGTGCCATCGCCTCATTGAGCGAGTTTCTTGCCGCCAAGATCTCGAGCAGATATGCATGGATTTTGCTGTGGAATGCCGAATCGCTGTTTTGGAGCTGCGATAAAGAAGTTATGGCAGTATCGAGACTTGGAATGCTGATTGAATGTTCGGAAAATTGAAATCCTTGTATACGAAACATTTAACATTCTGCAAGCTGTTGCTCTTGTAGGATAGCTGAGAGCTTTGCTGTCTTAACCACATTCGAATTATTGTGATCTCTTAACCACAATTTGGGAATATACTCAATTCCAAGACCTCTTCCTGGAAAACCAGCGAAGAAATTCTCCAAATCGGCCGGATCTCGTTGTGCAAAAGGAACGAACTTTGGTTTTTGGGAATCCAGATCGCTGTGTTTAGCTTCACCCACCAAGCGTAATCCGGAATTGCCCCTTTCTGCTTTCATTTTCTTGCACTGCTTGGATTGTTGCGTCGATGGAAGTAGATGAAAAGCTTTCGGGATGAGTTCATCGGGAAGATCCCACAGATAGTAGAGTTTCGCATCCTTTGTTGTGCCGTTGATTTGGAATTTGCTGCCTTGTAAAGATATGCCTTTCGAAGAAGAAGTCATCTTTCGGTCTCCTTGATCTTTGATTTCTTCTTTGCTAATTCTTAATTTTGGAATTTTTATCGTACCAGTCCTTGGAATTTCAGTTTCTGCTTTTCGAAATCTGCTATGAGAAGATCACCAACTCGAGTTCGAGCCAGCTGTTTTAGGAAGCTTGTTTGATAAGCTGATCAATGAGTCGAATATTCTTGTTTCGAAGACTGTCTGTTTCTTGCCAATTTCCGTGGAAGCCGACTTCGTCGAGAACTTCTATTGCCAAAAACTGAAGTCGAAATTCTTCGATATTAGGATACCGGCTCATAGAACCGAATCTCACCCTTGATCTAGAAAAAAATGTCACAATGTTAGCAAATAGCTGCGAAAGTAGAATTTTAAACATGACGTGAGTGATCAAAACTGAAAGTATACTAATTGGGATAACTGCCAGTTTGACAGCTGTTGATGAGAACCAGGCTTTCAATTTCGATATGACTGCTTTGGAAGGTTAACAAGATGCGAAAGTGGAAAAGGAAAAGTTGAAAACGTGTGGAGATATTGGTTGTGGAAGGGCTTCAGACTCACCAGTGACTATTTTGCAGTCGAATCCTGTGCGCTGAAACAGGAAAATATCATCAAATCTGGAATCAAAGCGCTTCTAGTTCCACAATTGCTGCTGGTGATAAAGGGAATTCCTGTCTGTGGTTGGGAATGGGATTGGGAGTGAGGTTGTTGAGAAGAAGTGAGGCTATTTTGGAATAAAGACCCCGCCAAAAGTCACTATTGATATGACTTCTTATGACGAAGCGAGCACATTCACTCACTTTTGATAGATATAAGGTCGTATTTAGAAGTCACGTGCATGTGAGAGAAAAGCTGATGAGTGTATTTCTTTCCAATCCAATATCCTCCCATTACCTCAAGCCGAATACTTCTTCATGTGTGGCATTATACCAATGTCGACTTTTGTTCTCCGCTGACTTCTGCAGATATGATTTACGCCTCAGACTCGGTATCCGGCTCGACCTCCGGCTCTGTGATCCTGACACCATTATTCCCATTCTTCACCTCGACGCCCTTATCATTCTCTCCCACCTCCTCAATATTGCCATTTAACTTAGCAACACTGTGCTCAACCATGGTCTTGACTGCTTGCACCGCACTGAGGATCTCGCTCTCCTTCGCGTGGCCTGATACAAGACTCTTGAGAGACTTCACCTCGGTGAGGATTTCCTCGTCCTTGATGTCAACTTCAGCGATGACAGCTTGGTGGGTGTCAAGGGCAGACTTGATCTCAGCGACTGAAGACTCGAGACTAGACAGATTAGTGACTAGTGCTTGAGCGGCTACCGTGCTCTTGATCTCGGTCAAGTGACTAGAGTGCTCATCCAGAGCTGCTTTGTGGCAGTCAAGTGTGTTCTTGACGTCAGTGAGGTGGCCCTCTAGACCAGAGAGATCAATTGGCTCAGGTGGAGCTCCAGCGATAGCAACAATATCTCTGATGGCAGTCAAGTGACCGGAGTGTTCATCAAGAGATGCCTTTTGGCTTTCAAGCGTGCTCTTCACATCAGTAAGATGTCCTTCGAGACCAGAGAGATCAACTGGTTCAGATGCAGGCGCATGTTTAGCGACAATATCCTTGATGGCAGAGAGGTGGGCGCTGTGCTCCTCGAGCATAGACTTGTGGGCATCAAGAGAAGATGAGACCTCCTTGATGGATTCTTCCAGACCAGAGAGGTCAGTAGGTTCGGCAACGGGTCCTGGTGTGGAGGTCGCTTCCTTGATTGCCTCCAAATGACCGGTGTGTATATCCACAGTGCTAGTAAGGCCTACGATTGAAGCCTCTAGAGGAGCGAGGTCAGTGACAGGGGCTGGTGCGGTCACTTTGTCCTTGATCTCAGTGAGATGGTCGCCGTGAATCCTAAGAGTAGTAGCAAGTGTGACGAATGAGGCCTCCAAACCAGAGATATCCGTCTTTTCTACTACTGGAGCGGATGTAGCAACGATTTCTTTGATCTCGGACAAGTGTGTAGTGATTGGGATCAAATCGACTGGCTCGGCAACAGCGGCTGGTATTGCCATAATGTCCTTGATCGCGTTCAAGTGCTCAGTATGGGCTTCTAAGGTAGATACAATGGGAGAGAAGTCAACTGGCTCAGCGATGGGCGCTGGCAGTGCAAGGGTATCCTTGATGTTGGTCAAGAGAGCAGTGTGAGCCTCAAGGGTTGAGACCAATGGAGATAGGTCAACTGGCTCGGCATTTGGTGGTGGGATTGCGAGAGTGTCCTTGATGTCAACAAGACGGGCTGTATGGGCTTCGAGGGTAGAAACCAACGGTGCCAAATCGACGGGCTCTCGAGCTGCTGCTAGGGTGGAGATGATATCCTTCAAGTCTGTGAGGTGCTGGGTGTGTGCATCGAGCGTTGCAACCAGAGGAGTAAGATCAGCAGGCTCTGGCACTGCGACAGGAGCCGAGACCAAGTCTTTGATTTCCTCAAGGTGTCCAGTATGTGCCTCAAGATGGGATACAATTGGAGCGAAATCGATTGGTTCAGCAACGGCTGTGGGAGTAGGTGTCGAGACGATATCTTTGAGCTGCGTGAGATGCTCAGTGTGAGCATTCAGGGTGGACATGATTGGAGTTAGGTCTAATGGTTCTGGAACCTCTGCTGGAGTAGCAACAATGTCCTTGATTACTGACAGGTGTGCGGAATGCTCCTCCAGAGTGGAGATGATAGGGCTAAGGTCGGTGGTGGGTGCGGGGGCGTTTTTGATATCGGTCAAAGCGCCAGTATGTCCTTCGAGCGTTGCCAATACCTTCTCAAACGACGATTCGAGCGATGAGAAAGCGGAAGCATCGACAGTAGGAGCCCGAGCTGGAGCCGAGCTGGCAAGGGTTGACTTGATTTCTTCTAGGTGAGCAGTGTGACTCTCGAGACGAGAAACAAGTGGATTGAAATCAACGGGTTCGGTTGTGGGGGCCACAGCAGGTGCACTGATAAGGCTCTTAAGCTCAGTCAAATGAGTAGTGTGGGCATCGAGAGTTGCCACTAGGGGTGACAGATCGACCTCCTTGGGAGCTGGCACCTCTTTGTCGACCGAGGCCTTGACTTCGGCGAGTGACACCGCAAGCAGACCAACGGAAGCCTCAAGACCCGAGATATCCGTCTTCTCTGGAATAGCGGCGGGAGCCGAAACTGTTGACTTGATTTCTTCCAAATGAGCAGTATGAATGTCGAGTGTTGAAATTAGTGGTGAGAGGTCGACTTCTTTAGCTTCGACAACAGGTGCTGGGGTCTCTACAGTGGCCTTGATTTCAGACACCGTAGCTGACAGTTTCTCGATGCAGGCCTCGAGACCAGACAGATCAACCTTCTCGCTTACTGGAGCAGGAGTACCAGCAAGGGTCTTAATCTCGCCGAGAGTGCCAGTGTGTGCGTCCAGAGTAGTGACAACCTTCCCAACAGAGCTCTCAAGACCACTAAGGTTGGTGGCAACTGGGGCGCTGGCCTCAACAGTAGCCTTGACTTCGGCGATTGCGGTAGCAAGGGATTGAATAGTAGCCTCGATCGAGGAAAGGTCGACAGGCTCCACAACTGGTCCTGGTGCGCTAGTTACTGCCTTAATATCAGTCAAGTGACTAGTGTGATTCTCCAGAGTGGAGTTGATGTCGCGGACGGAAGTCTCCAATCCGGAAAGATCAGTCTTCTCTGGCACAGGAGCAGGTGTCGACACAGCTTCTCTAAGGGCGTCGAGTGATGCTGAATGTATCACCAAAGTCTCATGCGAGGATTTGACTGCTTCCAAGATATCTGAGCTAGCATCCTTGCTCTTGATCTCTTCAAGTGCAGCGGCATGAGCAGTGTGTGATTCGTTTGATACCTTGACCTGGGTAAGAATTTCAGGAGTAATATCTGAGTTCTTCATATCGGTAATGGCGTTTATAATAGCACCGATTTGTGCCTCAATATTAGCGCGTGCTAGAGTATCAGCCTCAGTGGACGCCTTGATGTCAGCCAAAATTGAGATGTGAGTGGCGTGGGCATCAGACAAGCCTCGGACGCCTGTGAGAATCTCGGAGCTTGAATCTGAAGCTTTCATTTCTGAGAGGATAACTTGGTGGCCCTTAATGGCTGCAAGGACGGTTCCAACCTGGGCACTCAGACCAGCAAAGCCCGCATTGGTACCTGCTTCTATATCGGATTTCAAGGAACCAAGCTCTACAGACAATGCTGCAAGCTTAGAATCTTGAGATGTAAAGTCAACTGGTGTAGGGACCGGTCGTTCGTGCAATGTTTGCAACCCGGAGGAGATTGTATCTAGCTTCTCTCCATGTGAGGTTAACAAGGCCGTGTCTGGTGAAGTAACTTGTTCCTGCACTGACTTGATATTGTTCCCAAGTTCCACCAACGAGTGAGTGATCTTGGTGACAGCATCTTTGATGGCGCTAATCTTGCCTGTGGTCTGAGTATTGTTCATATCGACAATTGCTGATAGGTCGGATAGCTTCGAAGCTGATTGGGTATTGCTTTGGTTGATTTGTTGGGTGAGTTGTTCATTCGATGCTAGGAGTTTCGATTCGATGGCTGATATATCCAACGCCGCTTTGAGGGATGGTTGCAATTGCGTAGCCAGATGACCAGCAACCGCTTTCGTAAAATCGTCGGTATTGAGAATCACAGATATAGCATCTGCTATTGACTTCTGTAACTCGTCTCGGTCCTGCGTTTGCTCTGGCTCATCTGATGGGGAACTTCCGGGGGCATCAACGCCTTTAATGTGTCGGTCATGGTTTCTGCCCGAGAGAACGTCTCTCAGACGGGTGATGATCTTGGGTGTAGACATCAGAGTGATGCCTGTGATGGATGAGATGACAAAGAGATACAGTATGCTAACAAGAGAAGACATCCGCCCGGGATTGATGTAGAAGATGAGGGAAAATGGTTGGGCAAATCTTACGTTACATACTAACCTACCTCTAGCCTGAAGCACACAAAAAATTGTGCGTTATGAATAATGTGCAATGTCTAATTGTCAGTCTCACATTTGGAGTCACCTAATTTTACGGCGGAAGTCGGTGAGGGCGTTTGGCCGGTTGTGGGGGTTGGTTGCGCGGGCCGGGCGTTTTTCCGCTGCCTCTGCTGCCAAAATTCACACGAGGGCATCAGGACTGGCCCAATTAGGAACTCGATAGATCCCCAGTGGTTCATGCTGCCAGGCGCCCCCACAGCTGTCGAGGACCCAGTGGTGAATGCGGTTTGGACCCAAGTGCGATCTGAGTCTGCGAACCAGTGATGAGCGTTGCGGTCGCCGCGGACCCGTCAAAGGTAGTATCGGGCACCGTCATGTGCGGTACAACGCACGTCGGCATGCTTCAGGCTGGAGAATGATATGCCAATTCATGGATTCGCCAACCTCCTGCCCGGTCAGTGGGGAACAGTCGTCGAGATAACGCACAGTGGAAGGGTCCGAGACAAAACGGGCTGCATGTTGGAGAGACTGGACGTGCAGCAATGAAAACTCCTTTCAGGGGGTTGGGTTCTCTCTTTCCGAGGTTCGCCGAAAACCATAGATGGGAACGATTTTCACGTCTTTTGAAAAGGGGTAGGCTTCAAAGTTAGCAGTCTGGCGAAGCTTTCAAAGCTCAAAGGGAAGACGAATACCATGAGTATGACGGACATCGAGATCCGCTGGCTGCGGGGATGTCTTAGCAAGCGGATGGGGCGCGACGGCACGTGATGACTCAACCTCGCATGTTGAATTTTCCGTTCAGTCTGTGCGTGGTCCAGGATGCTCAGAGCCTCAGACTTCATCTTGAGTGATTTTCATCATTAAATCGTGTGTTGAGATGTCTCAAGTTATCAGTTTCCCGTGGGCTGCCCATCTCTGTACCCTGCTAGAAGCCCAGGTATAGGCCTCCTCGAACGCGAGGGCGCCACGGAGTCTCTATCTGGAGAGTTGATGCTGAATACCCTCCAGTTTTGTGGTTCTCCAGAGCTTATGAGCCTTCGCCGATCGTGCAAGGTGTTTTATGCTCCAGCTACTCCAGCTCATCAGCTTTTTTTCTCACCTTTACGTAACTCCTGAATCAATGTTTGGGCATGAGGAACAGCTTTGGACAAGACCAAAGGATTACCAATAGTACGGACATTGGGGTAGAGGGGTGGCAGTTGATGTAAAGATATATGCGATCATTCAACGATCATTTAGGCCGTAGAACCCATGAAACGGCGAGGATCAGCGAAAGGGAAAATTGATCCCGAGTTTAGGGGTATAGAAAGATATATGTAGGTAGCTTGGAAGTAGAGATCTATGGCATTCCAGCACTTGCGGATGCGAAATGAAGGGAATCAAAAGGCCAAAGCCAGCGGTTGCATCCAGAACTCGTTCGATATAATGACATCAGTCACTCTCCTCCTCGTCGCCTTCAAACATCGTGACAGTGATGGGCACTTCCATGGAACCCAATATAACATCTGCAGAAGAATACCCCTTTGGCTGAGAAATCTCCAAGAGGTCCCATCTTTCTTTCACCTCATCTGAAAGCGGCCAATCTCTGCCCAGTGCGTGGTTCTTCAGACGCTCGAAAATATCATTGTCCCCTTCAATCCAGTGGAACTGTGCTACTGCCAGCTTCGCATTTCCCAGATAGCTACGCCGCCCTCCGTTTATATGGCGACACAGAGAAGTTATCAAGGAAAAAATCATAGGTAGTATCATGTAGCTATGTACTGCTTGACGTCTAGGGACGATATTTCGAATAGTGATTAGTCTCAAGTCCTCCAACTCGTGTAGCTGAATACTGCATCCCAATAAAGGGATCGGTTCGACTCCCACAAAGGCGTTCCCCACAAGAATACGGGTGGGCGGTTCAACGTCCAGATAGCGCACGCGACGCATATCTTCGGGGTAACTGTCGAGGAAGAACTTCAGACCCGAGACTCCGGTTACCATACATAAGGAATCGAGTTTATAATTGAAGTACCATCCGCCTACTTTGTCGTTGGATTGAGCGTGATCGGTGAAGAGCCGAGGATAGTGCTGCAGGAGCAGCTCGCGAGCTTCGTGGTTGACGAGTAGATGTGCGAAATGTGAACGAGCATCCAAACATTGACTGTGTAATGCACTGTTACATTCCATAGAGACACAGACATTGCGTGGTGCATAGGCTAGCTCCCAGATCTGGAGGCGTATTTCTTTGGGAAGGATTGGGAATAGCGTAAATGGGGACGATGCAAGAGGCCTGATAGTGTACTTGACGTTGACGAGCATGCCTAAAGAGGACATTGGCGAAATGGGTTGATGGAGTTGGAAAAGACTCACCAAAGTGAATGAAGCTGCTGGGGCTGTTGATTAGTGTTGTTCCTGTCGTATCGAGAACATCTCGGCTACCGTAGCCCCAGGCCAAGGGTGCCAGCTTCTATTTCCAACCATCCATGATCAAGATGCGAACCTTCGGCATAACGTCCGATGCTTACTTTCTACCAGTGCATTGTCATTTGACAAGCTGAAAGCACACGTCGACTCATGCTAGCAAGCAGTAAATCCTACCTTACTAGCTAGCCCGAATTCATCGAGAAGCCTACGCTAAATGAAGCGTTTGCCTTCCTATCCTATGTTCCTCTCAACGCCAACATTAGCAGGTGGAAAAGGAACTTTTTCCAGTCGATGCTTATCAAATTGGTAACCACAGATCAAGGAGGACCTTGGGCATCGTCTAGACCGGTAGATACACGTGATTTTTCATGCGACCCAGGTCGTTTGCAACCGTGAGGCATGACGTCCGATCAGAGTTGATGCATGCTGACTATCTTTAGAGTACTCGAAACCGAAAACCAAAGCTAGTCTGGAAAAGGGAAATGTCAATCGTTCCTGCGTCGGGTGTGTCGAAGTAGCATGGTGCATGATCCGCTTAGAAATCACTGCGCAATCTGGGGTTCTCGGTGATCGTCTTGATTTATCACGCTTCCGATCTTCAGTGATCTTTCTCTCCCGGCTTGCGTCCAAGTCGGCACGATATTCTGATTCGGAACCACTGATACAACCAATGATGCCGCCGCATTGCACTTATCAGGAAGAGATCTTGTCTGCCACAGACGCAGACCCCGATCTGCACGTCCTTCTAGATGTACGATATGCAGCTGCGAATTCAATGAGACGCTGCTGGTGGCATCATCTGCTTGGAAATATGAACTATTTCAATACACTTATCTCCCTTGCACCATAACGCCTTTATAAGTGGCAAGCAAATCCCGCAATCTATATATTGAGCTCCAAGTCCTCATTCTCCCACGTTCTTTTGACCATCACTCAAGCATCTAAAGAATCCAAGCAATCCCATCTCTTCTCAAAGGCTCGTTGCTTCTCTCTCCAACCAGAATCAAGTCGATCGATCCTATCAGCAATGTCCCAGCCAGATCCAAACACGTACACAATGCCATTCATGGCAACGAAAACCCCTCGTCGAGATCCATATGAAGCTATACTACCAACAAATCCAGCCAACTCTCAGGAGGGTAAGATCATAATTATCACGGGAGCAAGTTCTGGAATTGGAGCAGCAGCAGCACGTGTCTGGGCTCAAGCCGGAGCTGAAGGAGTGGTTATCGCAGCTCGTGGAGTTCCTGCTCTTCAGAAAGTAGCCAACGAACTTCAATCCGCCTACCCTAATACCAAGACCCTAGCAGTCAAAGCAGACATCACTTCCACTCAAGAAGTCAAGAATCTCTTTGCATCGGTGCAAAAGACATTTGGACGACCAGCAGACTTCCTTCTCAACAATGCAGGCTACTTGGAAGACGACAAGCTCATCGGAGAGACTTCCGCTGACGATTGGTGGAAGACGTTCGAGATCAACCTCAAAGGCGGCTACAACATGATCCACCAATTCATCCAATCGCAGCCAAATCCTAAGGAGCCACAAGGAACTATCGTGACTGTTTCTTCAGGCCGTGCAGGAATCACGGGTGCTGGTGGCTCATCCTATAACATTGCCAAGCTTGCCGAACAGCGATTGAGTGAGCATCTGCAACTGGAATATCCCTCTCTCCGCGTCTTCAGCACCATGCCAGGGATCGTGGTCACACGGATGGTGACCGAATTCTGGCTACCCTTCGCCAAGGATCACGCTGATCTTACTGGCATGCTGGCATTGTATCTCGTACAGCCGAGAGCAGATTACTTGAAAGGTAGCATGGTTGACGTCAATTGGGATGTGGAGGAGTTGGAGCAGCATAAAGAGGATATTTTGGAGAAGAAGGCACTGCAAACTTCTTGGTTACCCGTGTTGCCATTCAACGGTGGGAAGGGACTAGGTGCTTAGGTTGTGGTCGAAAATCATATTTAACGCCTAGATAAATTTAGAAATTTGAGAGCAAGATCCCTCTTAATGCAATCAATTACTTGACGCCCTAAAAGAGTTCATATTCTCTGGATGATTAACTTGCTGTCACATTAACTCAACGTCAGATTTTAATTTTCGCATTGTACTTTCTAGAGCATGAGGCTTGAGACAGAATCTCCTTTTCAGATTAGGGTGGGAAAGGAGGCAGAATGAGCGGGACAAGTACTGCCGCTGCCTCAGTCCAGTTGAAGTTCGACATACAAGTAAGAGGATTTGAAAGTCTCTGAGATGGATTCAAACAGAGCTTTGAGAAATGTATAAGCAAAACTCCTCTGGTTGTAACCATCCGCAGATATTCATCGAGCGGCGAGGAACGCAGCACGTGACTTCAAGGCAGAAGATTGCCATTTGCTCACCTTCAGCAAAAATATTGAGAATTTATATACTAGAACTCCTTCGACCAAGCTGCAATTGGAGTACAAATCCATTAATAGTAGCTCAACAATAACTTCTTTCGTTAGGCTATTTAAGAGGAGGGTTATAAACACTACAAAGAAACTTTTGATCGCTTGGATAAGAGTTTAAAATAGTAGTATTAGAGAAAATTGCAAAAGCTAAAGATAAGCATGTAGAAAAGCAGACTGCACGTCAACCTTTGATTCCAATTTTGCGATGTGCAACAAAACTTTCCATTATCTAGAACGTGACCACCGCCACCACTAACAGCAACAGCGTTCCTTTATCCCAGACCCGCACTCATCATATCTTTATACCTCACCTGATACCTCCCGAGCCCTTTTGAATGCCTTCAGCCCACAATCAGCACACAGTACCACCACCATCTCAGCGTCAACCAAAAAATGTGCACCAAGGTTCCTAAAACCTGGCAAAACTGCCTATGTATCGACCTTCGCTATATCAGAATCGAACACTGCGAACGAACTCGAGCTGCAGGCGACCTATATTGTCTCCTTGTTCTAGACATGGTTGGTGGTGAAGCGGTGAAGGGTCTGTATAGAGGTTGTCTTGTGAGGCCGAGGACGAGAAGCGGGTTGGCGGATAGGGGGAGGGGGCTCACTTGAGGTCAGGTTTTCGGTACTGCACTGGAAATATGGTGGAGATGCAGCGTTAGGCTAACTTGAGATTGGAACACAGAAAAGAGACATGAGATATCGACGGAAACAACAAAACCAATGACACGGACTATAGATGCGATGGCAGCGCATGAAATTTCTACCAGCTCACGAGACAAGATGCTCGAGCGCCGATATCAGGTTACAGAAGCAGAAGACGGAAGTTCCGCTCAGCATTCGCAGTTGCCAACCCTCACTACTTTACTCTCAAGTAATAGTAAGCGGGCCACTGGGCAACCCACTTCCCATAAACGGCGTACTACTATAACACCAAAGCGTCCCATCCACCACATACTTGTCACTAAACCATACACCTGTTTCTCCAACATTCACAGCTCCAGGCGTTTGTAACATCCACGTACTATACATTGTACACTCACACGCGCTGTCAGCCGTCGCTTGCCAGCTGTACGAATAGCACGTCGAGTTCCGCTGACAGAGTTGCTGGCAATCCAGCACGCTATTCAGGAGTGTTGCTGTAGCGTTGTAGTTGTTACTCTTCATCGTAGAGCCCATGGAGCCTTCTATATTGCAGTCCGAAGCATTGCTTTTGATATACAGTGTTGGACTCGGACTCGGACTAGCTCGTCCTTGTAATACAAAGCTTGGGATATGCGAATTGGTTGTTTCCGTCGCCCTTATGGCACTGATCGGTGCATCGCTGTAGCAGTAGTTACTCCCACCCCTAGGGTATTTCTTCGAGAAAAAAACTCTTGTTTCACCCTTCACTATGCCGCTGAGATCGTCACCCTCAGATAAGTACAGTAGACAATTTTCATCAGTGGTCAAGGAGGTGTTGAATGAGTACTTGGCGCATGCGGTTGTATGTTCGCAGAAGCGTTGGCATTGGAGGATATCTGATGCTTGGGATTTGATGTGGAGGCGGCTTTTGAGAGAGCTGGCTGTGCCATCGATGTTGCAGTCGAGAATGGCTGTTTTGACGTAGATTGCATTCCCTGCTGTTGAGGTTTCAGTCGCGAATTGGGTGGAGGATGCTCCCATCGAACTAATGGAGGTAGTTGGTTGTTCTGAAGTGATTTTCGTCGTGGAACCGGTCATCAAACCAGTGGTGACTAGGTTAAGAGGGCTCTGAAATGAGAGACGCAAACCTGCTAGCAGCAGGAACAAGAGTGGCGTCCGTCTCATCGCCATTTCTAAAAAGCTTGCAGAGCATCATTCCCAAGCTCAGTATTGTGAGTCGAACAAATATATAAATAGGAATGCGGAGGCACAGGGGGCGATAGGAATATGAATTGGCTGATGTTCAAAAGAAAAGCTCGGTGACAAAGCTCGGATCGCCATAATGCAACTTTAATCTAGACAACATATATACCCGCGAACAGGCTATTTGACATCAAATGGAATCAGCCATACCCACGAAAACGAATTCATACTTACCGAGAACCGAGGGAAACTATCGAAAGGGAGGGGTACCCTAACTCTGTGTTTAGTAGGTTGTTGGAATGCGTTGGTACACTCTATTCTGCATCATAAGGAACAATGAGAATAGATAGCCACACACACTCAGAAAAGACGTTAGAAAGCAACGCGTATCAATTATTATGGCGGTACTGATCTAGAAGCGCATCTCGTGAAACGCAGGGTATCTACCTGGTAGTAGCTCAATCGTACAAACTCATACATCTCAGTCCTTCGTGATTTTCGTCAACTCATTCCTTGTCTGCTGGCGGCTTCTGCAGCTGTCGCAATTTGTGCCAACATCGAGTGTTCCTGTGAAAACTTAGAATAATCGTCCGTTCTCTCGTCCTCCGTGACTGACAGTGTAGATTGGGTTTGTTGTCCTACAGGACTGAGATTCTCCGGAACAAACAAGGGCGAATCTGCCAAGGGATGTCCATTTTCTGCAGTAGGTTGACGCTGGGGAGTAGAAACCGAGGCCTGGGGTACACCATCAAGTTCTCCTTCCTTGATATCCTTCCACGAACACTTAGCGTGCTTCTTAGTGCAGGCTTGGCAGGCAGTGAGGTGTTTCGTGCACTCAAATTTCAATCGTCGGCAACGATCACAAGGAGGGTCGATAGGATCACCACGGCGGAGTTTCTCGATCTTGGTGGCCATGAGGACACGGTACTTGTTCTCGGTACCATCTTCGGACGATGTTGGAGGGTGTGACAGGCGGCGAGCTTCAGGATCTTGTCCATTGAAAGCAACAAAGCCCTCGGTGTTTGAAAGGCGATTTGCCTTAGGACGAGCCGGAGGCAACGAGGTTCTACGATCAAGGGACAGGTATTGGTCGAGGAGTTGTGCCTGCAGTTTGGCGGCTTCACTGTTTGGCGGTTGCGAGGATCTAGCATTGACAGCGGAGAATGGTTGCGGCGAGAAGGTTCGACCCTCTGGATCAAGAGAGGTTGGTTGTTCAGCTGCCTTTCGTCCCAACAAAGCACTCTTGCGTCCTTTCAAATGATAGTTGAGTTGTCGCGCCTTACTTGCAACAGCATCGGCCTTCTTAATAAGCATAGCAAGACGCAATTCAAGAATGTTTAGCGTGCCCAACTCAGCGGACTCATCCTCGGGCAGTGGCTGCGTTGGGATCATTCTCTCTGGGCCACCTGACATGATCAACCTGTAATCATCCTCTGATATCTCGACCTGACCTCCCTTTATCCAGAATCGACATGACATAGCACCAGAATTGTGCTGAGAAAGAATAAACTCTCCTGGGTTTGTTCTTGCAAAGGTGATGATGTCCAGCCAAGAAATTGGCGAATGCTCAATGCCAAAGGAAGGTTGAATGATCTTGATAGGGCCGTCAAAGAGCTTTTCAAAAGATTTGAGGAGGAGTGGGCCAACAAGTTTTGCACCAAGGTTTGCAGCCAGACTTTCGTGACGATTAAGAACACCTATGCATGTATATTAGCAGCCTATCAAAGAAGAGACGATATGGAAATGCAAGCAACCATGTATATAGCGCTAACATTGTCGAAGAAAAAGGGGCTCTAAGCAATCATGTGATAGTGCAGTCAAAGGAGAGATCATGAAGAAATATAAGCGACTATGTTTATTGTGCTACAATAGTCAAGGGAATGTGAATCTCAAATACTGTCAGAGCATTATGCTGTTCAAAGAGAGACAATAATGTAAGAGTGTGCATGCAACGCTAATATTACTAAATATAAGCACCTATCTAAACATGGGCAATTATGCTTAATGTAAGAAACTATGTTTAATATAGGAATTCTTGAATCAGAATGACTATAATTGACACTAACAATTTTTGCAACAAAGTGGATATATTGGAATATTATAACGAGAGAAATTGTCATAAGCAGTATGTCCATACTGCAATATCGTGGCGAGAGCAATTCTCCTTATAAGAATGTTTGTGTTGCAATGTCGTGATGAGAGTGTTTCTCCAAATGGGAATCTCTGAATTGCAATATCGTGCCGAGAGTAGCGCTCCTTTACAATAATCTCTGTCTTGCAATATATTGGCGACAGTCGTGCGAGCTCACAAAATCTCTATCTTGCAATATTGTGGCAATAGCAATGCAAGCTCACAAGAATCTCTGTCTTGCATTGTCGTGACTATAGTGATTATAGAAACAAGGGGCGAATATGCATATAAGAGAGATTATAGAAAGGAGAGAGATTGTGGAAACGAGAACGACTGTGAGAACGGAGGCGACTGTGGGAATAAGAGCGACTGTGAGAATAAGAGCGACTGTGGAAACAAGAGCGATTGTGCTTTGATGTTGTAATAAGAGTGTCCCTCGGGACGAGAGCGACTATGCCACACGTGAATGTGAAAGTCATTACTCTCGAATGTTGTAGCCAAAATGTCTCTCAGGACAAGAGCAACTATACTCTAATGTTTGTACGAGAGCGATTGAAATAAATCTAGCAATTGAGCAACCCTCCCCCTCTAAAACAAGTACTTGGACTCGATGTCCCTCGTAATCCCGTGACATGATGCAAGAAAATAAATAAACATACCCTCATAGTCATCAATCATTCCCAATACTTCCCCAAAGCTCTCACTATCACCCTCAATCAACCGCAATCTCTCGGACTTTGCCCTCATCAAATAATTGATCGGGGGCGTGACATTTGGACCATGAACCGGTGGTCCTGGCGGAGCAGACAACCTCCCCTCCTCTGCGCCGGGAGTGCGCTTGCGCTTGATGCCTGCGGGCGAAGCTTCGGAATTCGAGTTTTCCATTGTTGGTTTCACGATCGTTCTCTCGAGCGCGATGTGAAGCTGTTGTGGTGGTGATCTGCGATAGAAGTGAGCGAGTGGAGAGGGGGCCGGAGCGGGGATATGCGGCGGAGCTGATCTTGGTTCGTACCTTGAATTGATACTGGTTATTATCGACGGCCGGGAGATTTTAATGTGTATCTTGTTCGATGATACTGTGTACAATTCGCTGCGAATGCCGATCTGCTCACGATGGGAAGGTGTTCCGTCGCGGTGGTTGTTGGTGGGAGAGGAAGGTCGCGGACGATCTCGCTCCGCGGCGGTGATATTTGCTCTCGGTTGAATTGCTGGTGACACGTGATCTTCATTTTTCCGCCGCGCGCTAGCTATTTCAGGCTAAGCTCTCCGTGCTCCAGGTGGAAAGTGTTTTTCAGCCGCAACTACCCCACCGCGATACAGAGCGGAAAGCAAAGAAATATCAATGCTGAGCGATGTCAGAACGAGGCCATCAACGTGGAGGCCGCGGAGGCGGTAGAGGTATGTCTCTTTTCTATTTATCTTCAAGATGTTTCTATCTCCAGTTCCTGCTTTATAGCTCCAGCCACTAACACTTGATTTCCACCGCGCCCTGTTCCGCCTCGGAGGAAGAATACTAACATGGCAAAGGTGATCACCGAGGGGGCCACTCTCGCGGCGGCGGACGAGGAGGTCATGGCTCTGGCCCAGGAGGAGAGCGCGAGAAGCCAAAGAAGGAGAACATCCTTGATTTGGGAAAATACATGGACAAGAAGATCACGGTGAAATTTACTGGTGGACGAGAAGGTGTGTCAATACCTTCCTCAAATAATCTCTGTCTATGGGCCCAGGAGTCAAATCTTCAAGATTTAGAACTGACATGGTAGCGTACAGTTACAGGAACACTCAAAGGCTACGATGCCTTGATGAACTTGGTATTGGATGATGTTGATGAAGTTATGCGAGGTACCGTTTTTTTTTACCCCTGGAATGGCAAGCGCAGAAGCTGATTGCTCGACTGCAGATGACGAAGGAAACACTACCACTCGAGCTCTTGGTCTGGTCGTCGCAAGAGGCACATTACTCGTTCTAGTCAGTCCCGTCGATGGTAGCGAAGAGATTGCGAATCCCTTTGTGCAAGCAGAGGAATGAGTTGGGAGGATGCCGAGAATATCAAGCAATACAGACGTGAAAGAGAACAAAAGCTATGCTATAATTGGGCGCGCGAGATTGGAGGAAATGCCCATTCAGAAGAGGAGTCTGATGGCTCATATGCAGGCGAGGGCCAGCTATGAAAAGATGCCGAATAATCAGATAGTTATCTGCTGCATAACTCCTCATAGAAACTAGGAAACCAATCAATTCATGATATCAACGTTCAGAGTCTGCCCGTGGCTGTGCTTAGCTACTCCTCTTCCCTGCTATTGACATTGGACACGCTTATTATTGACAAGGGAAGTAAGGAACTCTTCATGCATGGTTAAGTCGAATGTTCGAAAAGGCCGTACACGTCTCACTCAGCGTCCAAAGCATCAATCAAAGATGCACAATCAAGGTATTTTTGATCTTTTTATTGCATTTTGCTGGCAAGTATCTACTAATTCATGATCCGGGCGCAGAACTATCCTGCAATTCGTCTCAATGGTCGTAACACTCGCAAGCCATCGTTTGTCAGCGAAGCCTTCGTGCCCTCGTGTAACGGCTCAAATCAAACCATAGCTATATATCCTTATAGGCATTTCTTTCTACTGTACTCATACTATCTCGATCCTTCTAATATCTCTTCGACGATTCTGGCTTGATCAACTCCTGGAATGCAGCCTCAACCTGCTTCTTCAACTCCTTGTATGAGACGATCATGCAATCCTGTTCATCTCTGCTGACCAGCTTGATCATCTGCGCGCTTCCCGCATCAAGTTTATTCATACATTCTAGGATATGTCCCAGATTTACAACTGGTCTGCCCTCAGCATTGACTTGGTGGAAGACGTAGTCTCGGAATAGCTTCAACGAATAACGCTCGCCAACCTCGCTCCATTTTGGATTTCCCTCGTATTCGGGACGCTCGTTAATTGTGCCTAGCTTCGCAATCAGACGGAAGAGTCTACCGTTCTCGAGTTCTCTGGACAGGTGCGATGTCAATGTATCATTGGCGTGGAGGGAGTTGCTGAAAGATGACATGACATGACCGGAAATACCACGAAGGAACTCGTTGAAATCCTTGGTAGCAGGGGCTTGTGCCGGGGTTAGAAGCCAGGTGATGGTATCCTTGAACTCGGGGCTATATGTCCGGCTCAAAAGATCAACTGCACCCTTCAACGATACATTGACAGAGGCAAGACTCATATTGTTGGAGGCGATGGCAAGGATGAGTCTTCCAAACAGGATGAAGTCATCTTGCTGATGTTCTGCCGTCGTTCTGTTGTCCAACTCGAATTGCGTGACATCAAGGATGCCACAAGCACCGAGCCGAACACGATTAGTCTCTGTCAGGAGGACTTTGCTAGGATCCATGCATCGAACGGCGAGTTGACCTTCATGAACCGCTTTGATGGCAGAGGAAATCTGAACGATATAGCCCCAAAGTACATGCTCTTTGGGATATGTGTTCGCTGCTCGGTTTCCATATCGGGTGGCGGTAGGGGCATGATGTTCAACTAAAGTCTTAGACATGGGATGGTAGTCGTAGACGAATATGAGAGAACTATCACCGAATGCTCGTGTGGTGAAGGCATCAATGATGGATACAACGCCGCCGTTATCGATCCCGCGCTTCCAAAGTCGAACCTGCTGGATCGCTCGTTCGTTGCTTAAGCGGAAACCTATTGCGAGTCAGACACGTATTGTGTGGGTGTTTGGAATTATTACCCTCGATTCTTCTCAAAACACAGGTGTAGCCATTCTTACTCGAAACAGCCTTATAGACCCAACTCGGATAACCGAAGACCGTAGCATTCTTGTGATGGTTTGTGTCCAATGGTACTAATGTGTGATAATGGTCGACAATAGGGAGTTGAGAGTCTATTTACATCAGCAAGGACAAGGCAAGGTCTCCGGGAAACCTACTAGGCATGACTTGCCGCGTGGCCTCGGACTTTTTCTGAAGTTCCTCGCGAAGATCATTGGGGAGAAAGAAGTCGTGAGCAAGTCTCTGGTACGGGAGAAGATCTTCCTTATGTGGGCCGATGGGTGCGTAGTGGTGATATTGGAGCTGGCACGTTAGAAAAAAAATCAATGGGCGCTGGTAGTACTTACAGGTTGAGCAGGAGCCGCAAATGCGGTCTGCGCTTGGAAGTAACCTGCGGCATTTGTCGGAATATTTGTGTCTTCTAGATAGGGGTTGTATGGTCCAGCAGGCATTGCTTGGTTCATGCTTTGCATGGAGAATGGATCATAAGATACTTGATCAACAGTGCTACCGTTGGCACCAAGCTTTGATGAATAACGTTAGAGCGAGGACTAAACTGTGACGCTGGGAAGCAAACTTACTGGTTGTGAAGGGTCGAAGTTTCGTGGTGTAAATTCTTTGATCTCTGCAATGTTGAAGGAACTTGGCTCCAGTTCGAGCTGTGGTGTTGGAGTAGCGGTTCCTTCGCGGTTTAGCATAAAGATGTCTGAACGCGTGAAGGCTACGTACCACTGGCCAAGCCCCGTGGTGTAAATGGAGCAGCATTTGCCGCGTGTGAAGAGATCTTCCCAGGGGCTGATAGAGTTCCTGGAGTAAAGGAAGGAGAATCGACATTTAACGATTTTTTGCTACCAGAAATATTGTTAGTTGGGCTTGAACTTGCGCGACAGTAGATGTTTGGATTTCGAGACGATGGGCTGGAGTTGCTCGGGCTCCTTGGAATCCCCGCTGCCGCGATAGCAGCTCGGCGCTCTGCTTTACGCTTTTTAACAGCCTTGATGTTTTGCTGAACCGACTTCGTAGGATCCCACACTTTGCACCCGTTGAGAGGAGGGATTCCAGACGAAGCGGGATCGTTGGGTGCCATCTTGACGGGAGTTTCAGACTATTGTGCGAAGGGGATAGGCAGGTTGTTGGCGCTGTTATGAGCCAGCAGAGAAGCGAGCCCAGAACAACATGTCCATAAAGAGCAGTCGCAGGAGATGTGAAGCTTCCTTCCTCACAACCGTCCGACCACAACAAATCAACGCCCTTCTCTAGCACACTTCGGATCTAGAACAAAACAAAGAAATGCAACGTACGCATCTATTTGGGAAGACAGTGTCTTGTTCGGATCATGGTTAAAAATGCAACCTTGATCTTCGTACCGACAATGTCCATATATCACAACATTCCGGCATAGGGTATCCTTAGAATTTTCTGAGTAGCAACTTATCAGCAATTGGATGTCCCAGGGACACTTATAGCGACACACCTCGTCCTTTAGGTTTGGGAGAGGCCGCTGGCTTGCGCAGCTCTGGCGGACCAAATCTTGCAGCCGCCATCTCGTTGTTCTTGGTCTTCAAATCGTTCGTTCACCTTATCTACCACACCCCGAAGAAACGCGACAGAGTCTAGACAATTAGTCAGCGCGTTCAAGATTGCTTGATATAGTCTTCACAGCATCCGCGACCGTCATGAACACGAAGCTGATGCTGCTACAGAGCAATTGCAACAGTGATTACAAGAGCGCGTCCAAGGCTGGGAAAAGCTTACGCTGGTTTGGTGGACATCGCCCAACGATCACTTCTGGCAGAAAGAAAGATACCCCATCTAGAGACAGCGCAGTACTCCCCAACAACTTGCAAGAACGAAGATTCAGATCACCAGGCCATTGTGGGAGAACAGGAGATACCGGTACAGGATCTGGATAGATGTGAGGTGGAAATACGCGGGGCCATCAATTGTGGAGCTGTGTCAGCCTCAAAAGGCTGAACCTCGTCTACTAGCGTCGGGATTCAACAGAGACCATGCCGATTGTGGCTTGAACACGGAGGCAATCTGGTCCATGACCTCGTGCTTCGAGGCTGTGGAACAACCTTTCTTACCAACCTCCTAAACCCTACCTCTAATACAAGACTTCTTGCAGATCGTCGCTCATTTTCTCCTTCGATGTATACAAAGATTTCGTCTTTTTGTGTATGATGACAACTCCAGATATGGACCTCAGCGAGCTGTCTGAGGCGCAACAGCTGGCCTTGGAACAATATACTTCCGTCACAGATCAGAATGTACAAGAGGCTTTACCACTCCTTCAGAGATCCCAATGGAACGTACAGGTGGGTTGAATAGTCTCTGTAAATTCTCGCTCCCAGTACCATGCTAACCTACACTAGATAGCAATCGCTAAATTCTTTGATGGAGAAGGTCCAGATCCAGTGGCAGACGCCTTAGCAGCACAGAATATACCTCCGCCACGGACTGGCATACAAGAAAATCTGCAGCAAAGTCTCCTCAACGGTGCTCCTCGATCCTCTAGACGCGAAAGACAACCTGATGCAGCTCCTCGAATTGTACCACAACCCGACCAAGACGTTATTCGAAGACCTCCGTTCCTCCTAGTCATCCTCTTCACACCCTTCAATCTTCTGTATAGATTGCTATCGACGTCGCTAGGGCTTTTCTCTTTCCTATTTCCATTCTTACCTCGAGTCTTGCGTCCTGGTGCGCCGAACGGGACTGCGCGGAGAAGGAACACAGGGGGGAGGCGATCTCTGAAACCAACGGACTCCGCAGTGAGGCTGAAGAGGGAGTTCGAGGAAGAATATGGGAGCAATAGCCTGCCATTCTACGAGGGAGGCTATGCCCAAGCTCTGGATCTCGCAAAGAGAGACCTCAAGTTCCTTCTAATCCTCCTTCTATCCCCCGAACATGACGATACCTCGTCCTTCATCCGCGAGACGCTCCTAGCTCCCGAAGTCCAAACTTTTATCAACGACCCTACGAAGAACATAATACTGTGGACAGGCGATGTACGAGATTCAGAGGCTTATCAAGTCTCTACCGCCTTGGCGTGTAACAAGTTCCCATTCACAGCCGTCGTGGCACATACACCGAGTCAGGGCAGCACATCTATGTCTGTCATTGCCCGTGTAACCGGCCCGATGGACGCATCTACATATCTAGCGAAAGTTCGACATGCTATCTCTACACACGAAGAGACTTTATCAACTGCTCGAGCAGCTCGATCTGCCCAGAATTTTGAGAGGAATTTGAGACAGGAGCAGGATTCAGCATACGAACGATCATTGCAAGCCGATCGAGAACGAGCAAGACTGCGACGAGAGGCTGAAGCAGCTGCGGCGGAAGAAGAGCGTAGAAAGAAAGCGAAGGCCGAAGCCGCTGCCACGCTGGCCGAGAAGAAATTGCAGTGGAGGAAATGGCGAGCATCGCGGATTGATCCGGAGCCAGGTACAGATACTAAGGACATTGTCAGAATAGCTCTGAAGATGCCATATGCTGCAAGAATCACCAGAAATTTCAAGGCTGGAGATGGAATAGAAGAGTTATATGCTTTCGTAGATTGCTATGACCTGTTGGCAGATTCATCGAGTACGGAGGTGGAAGAGCCGACAGACTACAAGCACGAGTTTGAATTCAGGCTTGTACAGACGCTACCTAGAGTTGTGTACGAGATTGGCGATGGTGGCACAATTGGTGAGAGAGTAGGTAGAAGTGGAAACCTCATCGTTGAGCCAATCAAGGATGACGAGGAGGATGAAAACGAGGAATAGTCTTGCTCCTAGTATGTATAGTACACTAACTAGATCGTGCTGCTACTCAATCTTGTTCTCCTGAACTCTCTTTGTGTTTGTGGCATTGCTATTCATTTTTCCTCGCGTCTCCTAAATAAGATACCACCGAATCTACGTTGCATTCAAGTGATGAGCCAATGTCCGCATGCTTAAAACACTGTAGCTCCTTGCATGACTACCTATTGGTATTTGAAATCGGCGTTTCTTTAACACAGTAATGTCACATATCTTTGGGACTTCCATTCTGTCTCCATCAGCAGCATCAGCAGCAGCTTGTTTTCAAAGACTAAAATGGTCTGAAGTTTAAGGAGACGCCGAGTAGTTCTCCATTCTCGGTTCTCAGCCTGGCGCAGCGTGGCGTGCGAATGTCTGAGTTTGAATCCGACTCACAATCGAAATTCAGATTCAGATTTTAGATACAGGTTCGGATTCGGATTCGGATTCGGATTCAGACTTGGAGCAAGAGAAGAGATTCAATCCAATTCAATTGGTGCCTTCAAAAACAATGAATAATTCTCCGCCTCCCGCTCCGCTCCGGGGGCGGCGCGGCGGCGCGGCAGCGCGAGGAGCAGGGGAGAAGCAAGGAGGGCGGCACCAACGATCTAGTGCTTGAACTCTTATCTTTCTGCCCCCTATACCTGCGTAGTTTTCATCATGAATCAGGGACAGGAAGACTCCGAGATGCGTATGGGGGGGAAGTAAATTTGGGTGAATTGATCTTCTTTACCTACCTACGGCTACTTTTCACATCTGTCTCGTGATGTGTGTTTTTGCAAGTGTAGATTTGACGTTGTCGGTCGTTAGGGGAAGAGAGTGTGAGTGAGATCCGTTGCGTCAAGTGAAGTGACGGAAGATGGAAAATGGGATGGATATCTGTGGTGGCACTAGGGGAGGGGAAGGAGGACAATGTAGTCCTATAAGGGAAGGTGTCTGGATGCTGCGTGAACCCCAAGTGAGAAATGGTGATATAATATAGCATTCATTTCTTCTAGCGGTATATTTCATTTCGTGCCGTATGATCTTGTATTCTCTATCGCCTGCTGAGGAGATGCGGGGTTGATCTTTTAGTTTGTTTTTGTTCCCAAACCATCACGCGTACCAAGAAAGCGGGGTCAGTCGCCTTTTCAACATCTGTGAAAGAAGTTCATTGAGCTTAAGTATCATATACTCATATCCCATTAAACGCCAATCCAACTCCATTAAATTCCACCCATCCTTCATCCTCAAACTCCAATTAGAAACATCAACCAGCTTGCCCACGAATCCCACACCTCAGTTTCCGCCAATACTCCAACGGCGAAGAAGGGCAACACTTCCTCTTCTTACTCTTCCTACCCGTCTCCGTCATAACATTACTCTCCACCTGCTCAATACTTATCTTCAACCTCTCGGACCCGAGCTCCGACTCCGTGATACTTTCCTCGTGTCTCTTTATATCTAACGAGATCGAAGTCCTCGATCTCCGATACGCTTCTAGCTTCTTCAGCTCGGTAGAGTACTGGTGTGCAGCGACCATGTCGGTAGTCACCACCTCCGGGACGCGCGTATCCCGAAGTACGCGTCGGAGGATCTTCCCAGTGGGGTTCCGAGGAATGGTGTCGACGAACTCGACTTTTTCGACGTTCTTGTACCGAGCGAGTCGAGTGGCTAGGAACGTCCTCACGCCTGTCATGTCCAGCTTGCTGCCTTCTTTCTTCTTGATGAAGGCGGCCGGTGCTTGGCCACAACCGTCGGGAGATGGGATACCGATTACGCCTGCGTCGACGATGTCGTGGTGCTCCAGCAATGCGGCCTCGATTTCCGCAGGTGAGACTTGCCAGCCGCGGACTTTGATGAGGTCCTTGGTTCGGTCGATAATATACCAGTTACCATCCTTCACGTACCCAATGTCGCCAGTGCGGATCCAGCCATCCGACGTGAATGCTTCTGCTGTAGCAGCAGTATTGTTCAAATAACCTTGCATGGATGTCGAGGTGTGGATCTGAACTTCGCCTGTTGTGGAGTCTTTGGCGACGATGTGGCCGTCGCTGGCCACGATTCTGGAATGAAGATTAGTATTCATCTTTGAATTCAGAGCTCCAACATACCTCAATCGTGTCCCAGGAAGTGCTTGACCAACACTCCCCGTCTCATCTTTCACTTTCTTCGTCCAAGTCGTCGCCCAGCCAACCTCAGTCATGCCATATACCTGAACGATCTTGGCGTCACGATTCAGTTTCGGGTATAACTGCTGCTGCATCCCATTCGTTGCCACACTCCCACCAACAAATATCTTCCTCAGCGTACTAAGCTCCGCAGAAGAATGTTTCGTCAACGCCATCAAGATCGGTGGCACGACCACCGTCTGTGTGACCTTATATTCTCCGAGCGCACGGACGAACCTAGCTTCTTCGAAGCGCGGCATGATGTATGCCGAAGTACCTGTGCGAAGGGGAAGCGCGTGTTGCACGGGCATCGTAAACACGTGGAAAGGGGGTACCGCGATCAGGGTTGAAATCTACGCGGTCTGTGAGTTGTGTCTCGTCTTGGATTTGGAGGGAGGCTCACTTTCTCATTCCTGCGCAGCATGGTCTCCTGGAACTTTCCTTGCGAGATGAGGTATGAGTGTGGTATCACTGCTGCTTTTGGCAGACCTGAAGTCCCGCTGGTACTGACGAACGCAGCAGGAGTATCGGGGTCTTCGATGTGTACCCAGTCTTTCTCGCCGTGACTGAGGAGGGTTTTCCATGATTTGTACGGGCTCGGAACGATTTCATCTTGGTAGTTCAAGATAAAGATGTTGGAATGAGAGATTCCGCATCCATCTGCTGCTTCCAGAGCAACCGGCAATGTCTTCAGCTCAGTGAGCAGGATCTTGGCGCCTGTTATCTTGACGTGGTGGGTGAGTTCTCGTGCTGTGTAGCCAGGATTCGCTCCAGTGAAGCAAGCTCCGGCGCCAATAATTCCGAGATATAGAGATGTGTAGTGGATCTGTCTTAGCTATCAGCGTGTATTCAATTGGAAGTTGGACTTGATTTGACTTGCGTCGTTGAAGCTTATTACGCAGACGCAATCGCCCTCCTTGATGCCTTGGTGTTGGAGGCCACTGACGAGCTGTCGGACAAGCGTTCGAGTTTCTCTGGTGGATATACTTCGCGAGGCATCATTGCAGTCGATGTATATCTGCTTCAGTCAGCAGTTTGATATGCAGCTTGCATTTCGTACTCACAGATTTCTCTAGGTCATCCTGTTCATGCTGGAAGGTCCAAGAAACGATGTCCATGATCATACAATACTCTCTTCTGCTCTGCTTTCCTCTGGTCTGTTCATTCAAGGTTCCCTGAGAGCTTTACTTGAAGGGAGCTCCGTTTTGGCAACTTTTCAGAACAGTGCTCGGCTTCTACTCTGCCTTAGCTAGAGTTCACTTCCGAGTTACACCGGATAGAAGCTGAAATTGTCGGGTCTGACCACCATCCGCTTTTGGATTTCCTATCTACAAACAAGTACAGGATCACGGCGTCCTGTCCAACAACTTGCAGACCTCGGGAAGATCACAACCCATCTGCGCGGGAAACACATCGCAGCGGTAGCTCGACGCATGATAGGATTCGATCCTTTACGAGCTTCCAAATAGAATGGTCATGCAGAGTATGCGCCTGCATGTACATGTATCCACTCGACCCGGTGGTTGCTGTCTGCAGCAGCATGCAACTACTCTCTTGTTTTTAGCAAAGCTGCATCTCTAGAGCTGGTCTACTGTGACCGCGCGGAGCCCATGCTCACCGCAACTCGAGCTGCGTGCAATACGCGGATGGCTCGTGACGGCCCCACAGGCTAGATTTAGCTGCATGGGTGGGCCACTTTCCGCTTTCAATTCTCCACGAAACTCGTGCGCTCGTATTATCGATCTGATCCGTGGAAGCTGTGGAAGCTGGCTGTGGAAGCTGAGGAAGGACGATGGAACATGATGAAAAAACGGGCATTCGGGCGGAGACAGAGAATGCGCCGCTCGGTATTTGCAGCGAGCTACCCAATGGGGCAGCCACGACGGGCCGGCAGTATTTGGAATTCGAGGTAATCAGCATTACAGCAGAATCCGGGGAATCAACAGAACCAATGTCTCCTCACTCGAGACAACGTCGACCCAAACTTTGTGACCGTTACCCACATCGGGCGACCTGGCGAACAACGCACCATTCGGACGCGACCCACGGCTCCCAGGACGATGGGATGATTGGGATGATGGGACGATGACAGGATGGCAGGATGGCGGGATGGCGGGATGGCAGGATGGCACGCTGTCGACCAATTCGCACAGACGGTGGCGTTGTCCAAATCCGGGTCGGCACGCCGACGCATGCTGTGCACCGCGCACGCTGTTGAGGAAGGTGGAGGATAGTGGAGGATAGTGGAGGAAGGTGGAGGATGGCGGAGGACGATGGAGGACGATGGAGGATGGTGCAGGACGGTGCAGGACGGTGGAGAGGCAGGTGTTCGGATGGAGGAGCCAGCGTGGGTTGATTGGGGGTGTGGTTGGCGGAATGCCCGCTGCGAGACGGGTCGTGGCGACGCTGAGAAGGGCTGGCGGTAAACCGGCCAATGAGCGGCCGTACCAGCGGAGCAAAAGAGCCTGCAGCGGGGTGCGGCGCTTGCGCGGCCGTGCGTGCTGCGATTGGATCCGCTGGGCGGGACTGGCAAGGGACCGGCAAGGGACCGGCAAGGGAAGGGACTGGCAAGGGACTGGCAAGGGACTGGGCTGCCCCCCTCCCCTCGCCCCCGAACAGCCATTCTTCTCTCATTCGAGCCCGGCTCTGCACGTCAGCACGCGCAACAGTTCGGTAATGGGCGATGGGCGATGGGCAATGGGCAATGGGCAATGGGCAATGGGCAATGGGCACCCACGCACTCACGCCCGATAAGGAGAAGGCTGACCGTGGATCAACGAAGGATGAACCGCGCCAACACGTTTTCGCCGATTGTTCCTCAACCAAAATCATTGCTCAGCGTCCCCTCGCTCCCCTCACACCGCGGGGCGAAGCGCGATTGGTGTCCGTCCTCCTCCCGCGTCCGACCTCGCTTCTCGGGTTTAGCGACATGGCATGCAAGCATGCCAGAGCTATTTCGATATCTCGGCTTTACACCGTCGATGATGCCAGCCGCCTACGGAGACATCTTTAGATTCTTCACCGACGACATGCGCCCAAAACGAAGGACCCGTCTCTGACTACCCGCAGCGTGCAGATGCTGCTGTCAACATGTCTCAGCTATCGGGCGACACTCGACATGTCTAAGACCGTCGGCGCGCCTCGAATCGACGAATGGCGCCCCGTAAGAGAGTGACCGCTCTCTCCAGTATGGGTTTTTCCCTCGACGATCTATCATCTGCTTATGTCGTACCCCGCTTCTAGAGGGATTCCACCATTCGTCATTCGTCGTCCCCGACACTATCGATGAGACTTTTACAACGCACTGTCTAGATCGCCCTACCACTTTAGCCCATGCATGTCAATGCATAACAGCCGGGATATCGGGCCATCTCGAAAGATGCGTCTTAGTGGCGTAGTGGGGTCAAATGCAAGTTTCTGAGTCGACGTTGAGAGCAAGTAGTCTTATCGAGGTGGTGAGCTGATGAGCTGACGAGTCGACGATATTTAGAGAATACGTCTAAGTTTGGAGCTTTGGAAGCGCCATCGTCCTTGTGTCCCGTGGACCCCACCAATGGGCTATCCGAATTCAGCTGAATGAAGATCAAGTCATGCAAAAAACGAATGGGGGCGACTAGAACAAGAGCGATGCAGAGGGATGGGAATCCCAAGTGTCCGAAAGATAGCGACGCAGACTTGCTCAAACCAGCAACAGCGGCTTGGCGTGGTTGGTTCGGAAAAGGCAAGTGTTTTCCGTACCATCCGTTCTGAGCTTCTCATGCCTCCCCTCTGAACCGAGGTGATACCTCTAATTGGTTCTTGTACTGGGCAACTCATCCTACGATGGTGATCGAGTTAGAGCCAAGTCATCGGCATGTGTCGAGAGCGGGTGAGTTCTCGAGAACCTTATGCCGGACATGTGGAGTCTGTTCTGTCAAAACCAGCGGCTGGCTCCGTAGGGTAGTCAGGCCTGGATCCTAATATCTCTGTTCATGAACTTCCATCCTTGAGGTTTTTGAATTGCAAGAAATTATGTCTCTTCATGACGAACCTCAGCGCCTGACGTGGAAAGAGTCAGCTTCTAAAGATGGAGTTGTCGTCTCATCACTTCCCAATACCTTCGACATTGATCTAGAGAAAGGTGTCAAGCACTCCTCATTCTCAAGTTGCGAAACCTTAGTCTCCGAGAAGGAACAAACACTTCCCCGGAAAAAATATGGTAGACTTCTGAGGCATGCTCGACACACATTCCTCAACGTCTATCGGAGACTCTTCTCAGTCGTTTTCATCTTGAATCTGATAGGTCTTGGTATCTTATATGGCAGATACAGAGGTTCTTCGCCACCAGCCTTCATGGCTGATATGGCGAATGCTGCTTCAGCGAATATCATGGTTGCTCTTCTGGTACGCCAGGATTATGTTGTGAATGCTCTGTTCAGGTCAGTCTTTTAATCAAATGCTAGATCGCACCTGATCTCACCTGATCTTGGATTCATCTGCTAAACTCCATCTCAGACTCACTTGGCTTATACCTCTATCCGCACCTCTTCGTCTTCGACGAGTCCTCACCAAAGTCTATGAATATGGAGGGGTTCATAGCGGGGCAGCAATCAGCTCCGTCATGTGGTTCACCATCTTTACTGGCTACCTCACCAAAGCGTTCATCGCTTCCGGTCCTCTCAGGAGCCCCGCAATTTTAACCCTCACATACATCCTCCTCGCTCTTCTGGTGACACTCTGCATCACCGCCTATCCTCGTTTCCGCTTCGCATCTCACAACACTTTCGAGAATTGCCATCGCTGGGGAGGCTGGTTCTCCCTCGCTCTCTTCTGGGCCGAACTCAGCCTCTTCGCAAACACGCAAGTCGGTCCCGAATCCTTGATCATCATCCTCATCAAGCTCCCCGCCTTCTGGTTCCTCCTCATCTCATCCCTCCACGCCATCTATCCCTGGCTTCGTTTCCACAAACTCCACGTGCGACCAGAAAAGCTTTCTGATCATGCCATTCGTCTGCATTTCGACGAGAAAGTCCCTCTTTTCGTCGGACTTCGCATCTCAGATGCGCCGCTGAAAGAGTGGCATTCTTTCGCTTGTATCCCAGCTCGAGAGGGACCAGGCGGCTCAGTCCTAATCTCCAATGCAGGAGACTGGACCAAGAAGACGATCCAAAATCCCCGACCCTACTACTGGGTGAAAGGCGTCCCCGTCACCGGCGTCCTGTGCATGGCTCGCATCTTCCGACGGATAGTCGTCGTCACCACAGGAAGCGGCATCGGTCCCGTTCTCGCTGTCGTTCAAGATGTCCGAGACACAAATTGTCGCGTTATCTGGTCGACTCCCAATCCCCTGGCTACATACGGAGAGGGCATTTGCGACGCAGTTCAGAACGTGGACCCCAACGCGGTCATTATCGACACGAGAAAAGAGCGGAGACCAGACCTGGTGACCAAGGCGTGGGATCTATATGTCAGAGAGAAAGCTGAAGCAGTATTCGTGATTAGCAATCCGAAATTGACGAGGAAGGTTGTGTATGGGCTGGAGAGTAGAGGTGTACCTTGTTTTGGTCCTATTTGGGATTCTTGATCTGTTGGCGTTTGTAGATAAGTCGGAGTATATATACCAATTGATTAACGAGTTTTCTGCTTCTATTGAGCCTTTATGCGGAACCGTGTTTTCTCAATTTGAATGTGGAAAATTGGGAAACAATAATAGAATTTATTATCAAATCCAACTTTAATAAATACAAGGCTTTGGAGCAGCCCTTTTGGCTCTTGAAGTGATCGTCAATGAGGTAAAGAGCAGACCTCCTTAGCCTTTAGTGAAGAATGGATCGGGATGCCTCCAGCACCGACCCCACGAGATTCTTGATTCCCAACTCAAATTACCTAGTTTCTAGCTAACATGCTCAAATTTCCCAATAACACATGCTTCATATTTTCCATTTTTCCCTAGGAAAATCCGGGTTTTCGAATAGGATTGATGATGTTTCCTCCCCAAGCTAAACAGGAAGTTGCGACTTCCGAATTGGGACAGAAGGCAGAACGTCAACGCACAAATTTCGAAATTTCGAAATCCGTGATTCTGCAGCGTCCCAGTCCCGTACATGGCATCTGTCTGAGATTATTCTAATTCCAAATACCAAAAGTATCATAATTTCCCTTTCTATTCCTATCTGAGATTTGAGATTTTGTGAAGCAGCCAAGCAAGGTAGTGATCTGAGTCAACATTCTGCACTCGTATATCAAAATGGAAGCCAATCTGGATATCGAGATGTAGGATTTCCCAGAATCTAGCGACGAGGATTTTGAAAGCAATGACAGTAGCGGCAGTGAAATTTCGAACGAAAATTATGCGAGCGATGCTAGAAGCGACGGTGGAAGCTCGGATGAGGAGGAAAAAGAAGAACAGAAGATGAGCATGAGGATCTCGAAAGCTGAAGATTCCAAGCCAGAACTTGGCTATTTCGAGGCATTCAACACTCTTAAACGAGAACGCAAAAAGGCCAAGCTCCAGCCTTGGATTTACACGGAGCAGAAACTTGACGGCGAGGTTGACGTTGGCGAAACCACGGAAGAAGAAGATTGGGAAATGATTAACGCAAAAGCCTTAAATGAAAAATATCCTTATTCTCACTTACTTTAAGATTAACTTTCAATAGGAGGAGAGAGAATAACTTGCACAGAAAGGTCTAACCATCGCCGTCGAGTGAAATATCTTCGAGAAAGACATCCGATGACCCCATTGTTGCGGCAAAATATCAAGCGAAGCTTGAAAAAGGTAAGATAGGTATCAAAAGGCAGCCATCAAGGAAGAGGAACCTTTTAAAACTCTCCCAGAAAAGTGACAAAAGAAATTCGTCGAAGCTCAAAAACAGGCTGCATCGGAGAAGCAGGAGAAGCAACGTCAATACAACCTTCTTGGGTTCACGAGGAAAATTCGAGTACCAATGGAAAGAAGAGGTAAAGCGGGAAAAAGCTTCAAGGTATTACCTTGAGATTAGAGATCCAGGAACGGAAACGAGGAAGGAGGCAAGAGCAGCAAGAAAGGTCAAGAAGCACCAGGAAATCCTGGAAAACGAGGCTGCCGCTGCAGACTTCGCACTTTACCCACAAGTACCTTTGACCTCCAGCTTGTCGAATGAAGTGCAATCCGAAGCCAGTAGGCTTGCAGAGGAGCAGGAAAGAGAAGAGATGCGCGTTTCGGCGCAAGTCCAAGCCTCATTCTCAGGGTGCTTCTCAATATTCCTACACGAGGAGGTTGTGTTGGGAGAACAAGTAGAGCAAACACAGCGGCTGGGGCGTGCGGAGATTTAAACCCGTTGTTCGAAAAGTTCTGTTCTGGGGTTCCGGATAGAAATACCACCTTCGAGGAAAATATCGACATGATCGTCATTTCTTGCTGCTCCGGTCCATGGGTTGTCGGGGGATATGACTTCATGATGCTTGGGAATATGGTCGTAACCTGAAAGTACGAGGCAGATTTTCTCAATCCAATTTTAGTCCGTCGGTACGAATCGGTTGCATGGCACGATATGAAAGCTAGGAAAGCGCTTCCGACCATCTGCCCCAATAGGACTGTGTCTCCATTGCTGCCAAATGACGAATTCAACAAGCACTGCGATGCGAGATCTGTTGAATTCTTCGAAAATGCAATGGATTTTTGTACGGTTCTAATGCTTGTTCGTGGGATTGACGGGGCGATTATAGATAAAGGATCGTGGCTCATTTTAGACGCTCTATATTCTCGCCTGAATATATAGATGGTATCCACACTAAAAGCGGACTGTATCCTAAACCTTCCGGCCATTCTCGAAATACCAATTGATCTAAATTGGTTCTTTCGGGCTATTCGAGTTGACGGAAAGGTTTATATCGATTTCGAGCTCCATCATTTAGTCCAGGCCATCAGGCAGGAGATCCAAGATGTGAACTACGACTGGCTTTATGTATCTGGAAACACCACCATCTCTGGCGTGAGGAATTGTCCAGAGCCCATTCTGCCGGGGATCTACAAAGACTCGCAGCCGCGCAGACGAACTATGCAGGTCTGAATTCGTGAGTCTCCTTTCGAAACTAGATTTAGAACGGGGAATTGACTGAGAAACAGACCAAGGCGAAATAGCTGACCATCTCTGAACTGAGAAACGTTCCTTCCATCCGGGTAGCGACGTGAAAATGCCCACGCCAGTAGGGGCGTATAAGTAGTTTTTAGCTGTTTCCTAGTAGTATTTCCTCATCCCGAGACTCAGCCCCAACTATCACAGATCCAGACAAATCCCCACGATTCCACAATCCCCTCATCACCAAATCTGCGAATCCCTCACGTATTCCTAGATTCTTCGTAGTCATCTCCCCTGAGTGCCATCACTTGATATCCCGACACTCGTAAATCGCGTTTGCAATGCTCACAGACCAATATGAAATTCCTCATATGCATGCTAACATTTTCACAGAATGATTACAAGATCAATTTCTTTCTTTTCTTTCTGAATTTTCATTTCAAGTGAGTAGCTATCCTCGTGTTGATCTGCGTCATGCATCGAGCATTTCTTGCCATCTAAATACTTGCTACCATAAAATGAGATGGCTTCGACGCCAGGATGATGATATCGAACGCTGATAATTATACACTTCTCGAGAAACTACATAGAAACAGAATACAAGAACCTTAGTAAAACATGTTCAAGTCTGCACATTCTATCAGAAAGCTGGCAATGGCCCCTTTCCAAATCCTGAATTCTCTGCCACTGCAGTTCTTCAGGGCCTTAGTCTTCACAGAAAATGCATTCAACGAAAGTAATCACAGGAATTCGAAGCTAACATGAAGCAGGATACCATATTGTCACATAAGATCGCTTGATATTTGCTATTGATACCCATCTGTTCGCATCTTTTGCACTTCGAATCCTCCCTCAGCAGAATCTGTACGAAAGGTACGGAACGTCATGACGTTCTTGCCTTCGAAGGTTTCTTCCTGCCGAATGACTCCGCACCGAAAAGGGTCACGTGTGGTTTCGCTAAGCTAGCGTGGCGCTAAAATTTCCTGCACATAACCCCTCCATCATCCACATCTCTACAACTTTTAAAAATTGTCTGCACATACCTTGATTCAAGCAATCACTCTGTGCTGTAAGTCGAATACTATCTCGATCTCTTTGGGAACATCATCACTAATATCTCCTTCAACAGATTCAAACCTTTTTTCCCGCAAAAAACAATAACCACACACAAAATCGTCGCCTTCCAATACCGCCAAGATGGGGTAAGCATTCCACCATCCTTTGCCATCCAGTCTCGATCGATAACATCAATACAATGTTGAGATCAACCTTAATGGACTCTTTGCTAACCTGTTTTGCTCTGCAGTAAGGAAAAGATGCACATCAACGTGGTCGTTATCGGCCACGTCGATTCCGGCAAGTCTACCACCACTGGTAAGCAATCCTCAGCCTTCTATATTACCTTCGCACATCGAGCTCATAATACATAACAGGTCACTTGATCTATAAGTGCGGTGGAATCGACAAGCGTACCATCGAGAAGTTCGAGAAGGTAAGATTCATCTCGTTGTCGCCTTGCGCACATTTTTCCTTATCGCTTTTTGCCCCTCGGTGGGGTAAAATCCTTCGCTTCCCACAACAATTTTTTTGCGCCCGGTACATCGTCACGACAACGACTTGATTGATGCCCAATGCACATCATTTCACAACGCACAACGCACAATATTTTAGATCATATCGCTGACTCTCCTAATAGGAAGCCGCCGAATTGGGCAAGGGTTCTTTCAAGTACGCATGGGTTCTTGACAAGCTTAAGGCCGAGCGTGAGCGTGGTATCACCATCGATATCGCTCTCTGGAAGTTCGAGACCCCCAAGTACTATGTCACTGTCATTGGTAAGTCTTCGCAGATCCCTCACAGCATCTTTACCGCTGACTCGTTCCAGATGCCCCCGGTCACCGTGATTTCATCAAGAACATGATCACTGGTACCTCCCAGGCCGATTGCGCTATTCTCATTATCGCTGCCGGTACTGGTGAGTTCGAGGCTGGTATCTCCAAGGATGGCCAGACTCGTGAGCACGCCCTCCTCGCCTACACCCTTGGTGTAAAGCAACTCATCGTCGCCATCAACAAGATGGACACCACCAAGTGGTCCGAGGCTCGTTACCAGGAAATCATCAAGGAGACTTCCAACTTCATCAAGAAGGTCGGATACAACCCAAAGACCGTCGCCTTCGTCCCCATCTCCGGATTCAACGGTGATAACATGATCGACAACTCCACCAACTGCCCGTGGTACAAGGGTTGGGAGAAGGAGACCAAGGCTGGCAAGTCCTCCGGCAAGACCCTCCTTGAGGCTATCGATGCCATCGACCCACCTTCCCGCCCAACTGACAAGCCCCTCCGTCTTCCTCTCCAGGATGTCTACAAGATTGGTGGTATTGGCACGGTGCCAGTCGGTCGTGTTGAGACCGGTGTCATCAAGGCCGGTATGGTCGTCACCTTCGCCCCCGCTGGTGTCACCACTGAAGTCAAGTCCGTCGAGATGCACCACGAGCAACTTGTCGAGGGTCTCCCAGGTGACAACGTTGGCTTCAACGTCAAGAACGTTTCCGTCAAGGAAATCCGTCGTGGTAACGTTGCTGGTGACTCCAAGAACGACCCTCCCAAGGCTGCCGAGTCTTTCAACGCTCAGGTCATCGTTCTCAACCACCCTGGTCAAGTCGGCGCTGGTTATGCCCCAGTCTTGGATTGCCACACTGCTCACATTGCTTGCAAGTTCGGTGAGCTCTTGGAGAAAATTGATCGTCGTACCGGAAAGTCCATTGAAGCCGCCCCCAAGTTCATCAAGTCTGGTGATGCTGCCATCGTCAAGATGATTCCATCTAAGCCTATGTGTGTTGAAGCCTTCACTGATTACCCACCTTTGGGACGTTTCGCCGTTCGTGGTAAGTACAAATCCTCCTCCCAATACAATGCTCTCGCTAACTCTGGAACAGATATGAGACAAACTGTCGCTGTCGGTGTCATCAAGTCCGTTGAGAAGTCTGACAAGGCTGGCAAGGTCACCAAGTAAGAACCCAAATCTTCATCTTCTCCGAACATTGCTAACCACAATCGTCACAGGGCTGCCATCAAGGCCACGAAGAAGTAAACTACCCCCTTTCGCGATTCGTTTTCCGGTCCTGGTATGGCAAAATAATTGAGGATTGGAGTCGGAGGGAGAGTTGTCCGAGTGGGTGATGTGGAAGGAAATACTTTGCACAAATGATAGATAGCTTTGCTTTGCGAAGAATGGCAACGATTTCCTGACATTGCTTACCTTTGATCTTATGTTTGGTGATACCGTTTCATGATGTAGCACACACTGTCTATGTTTCGATTATTCCTAGTAGACGTTCAAAAGCCAGAATTCAGCACCATGGGAAAGACTGGGAGAAGTTTGACAGCTTGAAGAATGTTTTGAAGATGCACGGATGCTGCTGGAGGATCTGGTCGTCGAGCGTGAGCTCGACCCTACGTTCAAAACCTTTCAGCAGATTACAAACGCTTTCGGTCCTGCAGTTCATACTCCAGAAGGGTGCGTACTGGTTCAAAGGAACCATGCCTACCATAAAGTCAGAAAAGTTCAGTGTCGATGCCACTGTGCGTTGAAGCGTGCCCGCAAAAAAATGATACGAAAATTAGAGAAGTCCGATGAGCAAAATGTTCACAGGCTTACTGTTTTGACCTATCAGGCAGGTTGTTCCTATAAATACTCATTCTTTAAGTTGCTGCTCCGCTAGAAACGTGATGTAGTTTGTGTGTACAAGCTTCAATCATTGTACCTTCCTTGAGAACAACAGGAGACCTCATGATATCTTCCACTCATAAGTTGTTAAGAAAGTTTATCCTGAGGAGAATGTCGGTCCTCGTAAGGACACTTAAGCTTTTCTAACAAAGTATTTGGAGACTGCATGCCATATGGAGAGTCATTTCTCTTATATTACAACAATTACATATAGTGTACATCATTCGTAGAGGCATTTACACCAAAATAATATGCATAGTCTATGTCCGTCCTACAATGCTATATAATACAAGGGAAGTGGTTTCTACAAAAGGGCCTTTAAGTCTTATGTTGGTATGTTCTTCCCTATCTAATCTTTATGCTGCTGCTGCATTTGTCCCTGCAATTCCTCCTCAAGTTGCCTGGCACCCTCAAATTGCATTTTCCAGCTCGTCCATCTCTTCGTCACCCACATCATCTCCATCCTGATCGTTCGCGCCATGATCTTCCACCTCGCTCTCAACATTCTCGGTATTTTCCCAAGCGACCGTTTCTCCTCCCACGCCCTTGTTAACCTTGAACTTGCCGGAGAAATAGCTGAACAGTAACTTAGGCTTCGAGTGGATCGATCTCATGAAGCCGCCTCGTTGATACGAAGTTTCCAGGGTCTTTACCTTGTCTAAATCGCTATGTTCACCACTGCCATCTCCCAACTCATCAGCCAATCGATATGCTGCGGCAATAAAGTCTGCCTCAGTCGCCACTTTACCATTTTTGATTGGTCGAAGCTTGAGTTCAGACCTTCTGCCACCAGCTTTGCCAGCTTGGATGGACGTGTAGTGTAATCGGAAAGTCCTCCAATGGAACATGAGCGTGCTGTGGATCTCGAGGCCAGCGAAGAGATATTGCACTTCTCTCTCGTCCGAATTCGATTTTGGATGCTTTGCCTCTGGTCTAAGCAAATTGAAGCCTTCGTCTCGACACAAATGACTGGATATCGGGAGAGTGATGGAAGTAGGTGTACTCAACCTTCCTCGTCCAGCAAAGCTCAATTGACTATTTGCTAGAAAATTTCCAATTGGCTTCGAGAACTTCTTTGTCAGGCGGCTTATTATCCTCTGCTGGAACCTGACATCGACAGCGTTCTCAGGCAGCATCACATCTGTTCTCTTCTCCTGAACAATGGCGTTGACGGTCCGTAGCTTTGTTTCTTTGCTATCGCGGTCGATGTCGAGGCATATTTCTAGGCTGGGAAATGCCGATAATGCTTCGATACCGATTAGTTTGTCCTTTTTACTTCTTGGGTATGTTTGACGTCCCATCTGTTTGGATAAAAGAAAGAAGGGATCGGGTTGGAGACGGAGGATGAGCTGATCGGTCGGTCTGCTGTTTCGACGTGCATCTGCTTTGCTCAGAACACGAGAAATGTTTGGAACTTTGGTGGAGAAGGCGTGCAGTAGCCCGAGTGTGTTCAAGGGAGTGGAAGTGGGTGTGAGAGCAGGATTGTGCGGATTTGGGCTGTGTAATACGGTTCCCATCACAGCCGAAGTCTCGGTGAAGTATCTTTTGCTCCAATGCAGCGGTTTGTCTTTCGCTTCAGCATCCTCAACGGAGTGCGTGACTTGCAGAGGTTTTTCTGTGGCCGAAGCTTGAGTGCTGGGAAGCGACGATAATTCTGGTTCGATGGTATGTTCTGCAACATTGGGAACCTGTTTGGATATTGGAGCCGCGAATCTCATCCATGATCGCATTCGTTGTCGCCAAGAAAGACCATCAGTAAGCGCACAATCTACAAGGGCACCGGTAGTAGATTGTTTTTGCTTGAGGGCAAGCTCATGTTCTAGTCTGCTAGAGAAATTGTCACAGGTCAGAATGAGTCGACGAACGTCATCAATTCGTGAGCTTCGTGGATTTGGGTTGTTTTCTATGCATGATACTTGTAACTTTTCAGAATCAGCATCTGTGGGCAATTCTGGCTGTGGTACTTACATATCTAGGATTGATTCTGACAATTTTTGTGCTAGTAATATCGCCCAACTTTGCCAAAACATTCTCGTCGAAATGTAATTCCATAAATCTTTCGAGCTGTCGCGTATTGACCTGGCGAGGTAGTAGCGCGGAGAGATTAATATCCCCTTTCTGAATACCCAGGACCGATTGCTGGATGGCTTCGACAATGGCATACTTCTTAGCATGTGTGGTTGTAACACGGATGGTATTCCGTGAACGAAATGCTTCAAGTCTTTCCTTTTGGAATGGTAGATGGGTAGCATGTATCGTATCTAGGGCTGAATTCCGTCCCCCTACAATCTATTAGTTGGGAATGTTCACGAAGTCAAGATAACTCACAGAGTAGAAGGTCGAGATCGCCATTCTTGACTTGAACTTCAAACTGGCCAATGCCGTCGGCTAGCTCAGGAAGTTCAAGCATCCAGCATTCCCGTAATAGTCGTAGAACCAGCCGCTGTTTAGGGTTATATGATTCCAGGCCATAACCTCGGAGAGGATCATTCTCGAAGTATTCCTCAATCTCTGAAATGCCCGGCTGCCACGGTGTGATCCGGGTAATGGGAGCTGTGCTGTCCTTTGCGTTCCATACGCTGTCTGGTTCTTCCTGCTCTCGCTTGCCCTTGAAGTCCTTGATATACTTCTCCAATTGTGGAGCTGTGAAGCTTTCTTGGAGTTCCAGAACAAGCTCTTTGATCTGGTCAAAGTCTCGAGGACCACCTCCTTCTTCCGGTCTGAAACCATTGATGTTCTCTGTCACTTCTTCTTCTCCTATCAAACCCCTTTCCTCCGCTAGTCGCCCAAGTATATCAATGTGCTTTGGCTTCACTTTCTTCATTTTCTGTTCATCGAGGGCATATTTGCTGAATATAGAATCTCGAAGCACAATTACTTTCGCCTTGTCTCCAAGTGTAGTTGCGCCTCTAAGTTCCTCCAAATCTTCGCGCTGAAACAGACCTCGATGGCCACGCAGTTTGCCCAGTGGCCGCGACACCTTTGTCTCGTATTTCCCACCCTCTACCCTACTGACATCTACATCACTGCCCTCGGAGTTCTGGTCATCGTTGAATTTGCGTGCAGCTTGCTGGGAGTACCGGCGTCGTTCTGAGAATCTCTGGGACAGAACCAGAGATTGAGGGTGCAAAGCACGCTTTGCTAGGCTTCGCTGGCACCGCAGACATATGTGCTGTCCCCAAGGCTTCCGAGTAATCATGTATGCGACTGATTGATATTATTATTGCTCGTCAAAAAGAGAGGCTTGAAATTTTTGGACGTGTCGGCAGTCGGTGATTTCATCGCCGAAACCCCTGGACGCGCAAATCGCGTCTCCCACATTGTCCCCTCTACGCTCGACAACACCGGAACTCGACGAGGAGAATTCCGGATTAAATCAAGCCGTAATATCAGTTTGACAATTCAAAATGCCTTCAATCGCAAGAAGACGCCGTGCCGTGAGTTTCTTGAGCTAGCAAACGAATCTCTACTAAAATATCACAGGTGCAGGAGGACGAGCAGTCGGAGGAGGAAGAGAGAACTCAGACCAGTCAGCGCAATCGGAGACGTGCACCAGAATTGGATGATGAAGAAGGAGAGGAGGAGGAAGAGGAAGAGGAGGAAGCTGGAGATGAGATGGACGTCGACTCGAGATCAGACGAGCAAAACCAAGTCGTAAAGAAGATGGTACGGTACGCGTTAGCATGCGAATACCAGCGGATGCCGATCAGAAGAACTGGTATAACGGAAAAAGGTGTGATATCTCAACATACTGTCGGTAACAATACTGATCCTCTAGTCATTGGGAAGCAACGAGGGTCTTTCAAACGTGTTTTCGAAGCAGCACAGATGCAGCTCAGGACCAAGTTCGGTATGGAAATGGTGGAATTGCCTGTGAGGGAGAAGACCACTATGAAGGAGAAGAGAGGTTTGTCGCTTTCGCGGTATAATGTTCATAAGCTCATATGGAGTAGCTGCGCAGAAGTCAAAAGGGGGTTCGAAGAGCTCATCCTCCTACATCCTCACAACGATCCTACCCACAGAATACCGTACGCCTGATATCATGCCTCCATCTATCATTGGAAGTATTGAAGATGAAGCAGCATACATAGGAATCTGCTCGGTTATTGTTTCGATCATTGCACTAAGCCCTAATGCCACACTCGGAGACCCCCAGCTCAAAAGGCACCTCCAACGGATGAATTTGGAACAAAATGCAGCAGGATTAGGCAAGACAGATGAAGTATTGAAGAAGATGGAAAGGCAAGGCTACTTACACAAGGTGACGGAGACAAATGCAGACGAGGAAACGGTGGATTGGCACGTAGGAGCGAGAGGCAAGGTAGAAATTGCAACGAAGGGAATTCGTGGTCTAGTTCTCGAAGTTTACGGAGACAACCCTCCAGAAGATCTCGATAAAAAATTACAAAGGACTCTCGGCATGGAGATTAAGAAAGCGAATACAAGCAACGGGGTAAATGGGCAAGAAGGGGAGGAGCAAGCTGAAGAGGAACGCGAAAATGGTGACCCTGGTCCAAGCACAACGAGAAGAACTTCTGGGCGGAGACGATGAAGCGTAGGTGACGAAACCATAACAACTACAACCTTGTATATTGCTTGATGGACGATCATTGGAAGAATACATTGCAGTAATCGTCACCTCCATGTCTGCGAAAGCAAATCCTGTCCTCATACTTCGTGACTTCATATATTAGCTCGTGGTAGCTTTCTGTGCGCGAAGACTGTGTATCGCGCAATTCGCCTCGTTCTGCCCAATATCCTTGCGCTCCTGAAGGGTGCATTTCCCACGGTTTAGATATTTGCCCAACTTAACGTAAACCCACTGCAGCTCTTGACCACAAACCTCCTGCCTATTTCTGCCTTCCCATCAGTCATCAATAAAGCCGTGCGTAATTGAACGCTATGCTAGGTCAATCTTGAACCTCCGGCGGCTTGCCCACAGGTTGTATCATCTTCTGCTACATTGTCAGCCAAAGTTGCTCCGTTTGCTTCTCCATCCTGACTGGCTTACCTCAATCATCTGCGCTCGCACCTTCTCTTTGCATTCGCCCATCCCAATAGCCATGTAGCTTAACAGCGGCGGGTGCCCGACATAGCTGGCGTAACTGTCTCGCTGGATGTTGCTTGTCCATTCGAATTTGGTCGTATCTGCGTGCCCCGTGCCAACATAGCGGGCCTGGAGAGCCTCGAGTTGCTGCTGAGCACGAAGTTTGTCCGCCTGTGAGTCATTAGCAAAGAATATAGAAACAAGGAATGAGGCATGTATGTACCATAATGTTGCTGGAGATGCTCTGCGTTATACAGGTCTTCTGCTCTGAGCTTGTATTCTTGTGCCGGCACGGAGAATCTTTTCACCGAGCAACGCTAAAACACCAACCGCAGTTGAATCGATTCGATTTTTAAAACAAACCTTTTTAAACAACTGAGATCAAGCCGTACATTGCACGAAAAGCTACATCTACCCTTTAGGAAGGAAACAAAATCTCTTTCTTTTCTGCCTCGGTATCTCACGCAGATCATAATGTAAGTCCTTCTACACGTGATACACACGTGACTAGAATACCCTCTCCTTTGTGTGAGGCGAGGAAGGTTCTGAGACCCTACCCGTCAATAGAGCATATTTAAGCCCTTAATTAGTACTGGTAAATGAATTTTAACATCTCTCAGGGATCTCGAAGTACAGATCCGGCAGCACAACGCTCTCCCAAGACCTGTCTCTCATGGTCGTCTTTCGCTGGACCAAAGGTTAGCCCAAGGCGATCGTTTTCGTGAAGCCAAAGAACAACTCGACTTCTCTTTAAAAGAGGTAGAGCAATCATACTCTTCCTCGGAGCACCTGATTCATTCAGGACAAGATGGTTGCGAACGGTGTGCTAGGAAGAAGGCAGATATTGCTCGAGCGTACTACAACTTTTATCTGGATGAGGATCCGCAAAGCTGGACTTCACATGCTGCCCCCGAATACAAGCTCGAACTAGAGAGGAAATTCAACAATTCAAGAAGCTCTTTAGATGATCTACATGCCACTTTCCGATCAGGACTTCGAGAATACCTGAAGCAAGACCTCTGCTCGGGCACCGGTGCTGCTCAACTCGAAGTAACGGAAATCTTCGTCGAGGAGCGGCCTACTGCTGACGTTCTCAATGCATGCCTCAGTCAAGCTCAACAAGGGGCCCCCAATCCTGATGCCGCAGCATTTATCGCCGAACTACAAGATACCAAGACACCCGAGGAGAGGGCTCAACTCTATGTCAGATACTATTGCAACTATTCGTGGACCGATTCTTCTTCAGTGAAGAACTTCAAATCGAAATACGTACGTATGTTCGAGCAACTCGTCCCTCATGATGAGGTGGTAGATGCAATGAGGAAGGAGGCCGAGGGCTCGCACTCAAGTAAGCTTGAGGGATTGCGGAGGCAACTTAACGAACTGGAGATGGCACAAAGTGCACACTTGAAGGCCAAGGCGAAGAAAGATCAGAAGATGCGAGATCGAGAACCGACCCCAGGTGTCGTGCAGTGTAGCCTAGTAGGTTGTGCAAACGAAGTCGATCTCGCAATGGATGAGACGATTGAGTGTGCTGTCTGTGAATGGTTGGAACGCAAAGGAAGCGAGAAGGGAAGAGCATTTTATTGTTGCATGGAGCACGCGGAAGAGGACTTCGTAAGGCTTCCTTTGATATGTGAGAGTTTTGCTGACGAAAGGTAGGAGGAACACGATCACAATGATCACCAGTGCTGCATGGGAGGTAGATGTTTCTATTATCCGCAATCAGGACCGCCGGGTGAAACAGGTTATGGAGGATTGTGTCGGGACTGCGCGGATGAGGAGTTTACCTCGTACTTTTGCTCACAGGACTGCTATCATCACAACCTGGTAGGTCGTTTCTCCTTGGAACTGATAGTTGATAAATCTAACAAAGGGCATTAGGATACTCACCGAGACGACTTCCATATGGGAAAAGGCATCCATAATGACTCGGACAATCTGGAAATATTCAGGCCTGCGAATGATATGGAGATTATCACCTAGAACAAATGTACTGTATTTGGGGGAACAATTGAGCAGGCTGACTTGGGTTGAAAGTATACCCTGTAGAATGAGAATCTATGACTTCCGCCTTGACTTTTCAAGCCTATGCTTGCTGACTACTAGTACATATGGCCTCGCGAGATGAGAAGACGAAATCCTGGATTGCCATTGTCCAGCCAAGTGGCACAACTTCACCTTTGAAGATGTTGTGTACTCTGCACAGAAATTGGTATCAATGCGCTATTATCACATGCTTCTCCTTCCGATTCATTGCCATCTACCCAATGACATGAATGTTCTCTGGTCTGTGCTCATTCGGTACGTTAAAAGGCGCCACGTTCTCTTGTAACATTGCATTCTTTCCTTTTCTTAGCCTACTTCGAAGACACCAGAGGTGCAGCACAACGCAGTCGTGGACACGAGTTCCGCGGCTACCGTACCACAAATCATTTCAAGCTGTCAAACCCAGCATGAAAGCAGCAGATGTCCCTTCGTCCGTCCTAGTCCAAGCGTGGGTGCAGGGATTGGAACGCCCTGAAAATTTAGTGACTGAAGTGCTAAAGAAATAGGGACTTGTGCCCTAAAGAACGCTGGAATTGTAGCGATAAAAGCCTGGGGAACTGAGGTGCACGAGCCTCCAATCTTTCGAATCCTACGGAAGGGGCCTGGACGGGAAAAGGGATAGCCCAGCAATCCACTCACGTCAACGTAGCTGACTCAACCAGGTGCAAACGGCTACGATAGTGCTAACAATACCTACATGAAGAATAGAAGAGAAGTCGTGTGTCCCTCTGTCCCACTGTCCCTTTCCTCACAACAGCTCATATCCTTAACGCTTACCTAATATCCCTATACCGCTTTCGGCTAGCTAAAACCTTTCAGGTCTAGCGCCGCTTTGAACTTGCTGGCCAGTCGATTAGGGCTCGTAACCCAATCCCAATGACATCTACGCCGAATACCTGATCCAGGTATCAGAAATCAGTCTGGTTCACCGGCGCCTCGACGAGGCCCCACTTTTAGAAGAGCTTTACCGGCATTTTCACTTTTGCGAGGGTATCATTTCACTTTACAACACCCATACTTCCGCGCGATAAGGCATCGCGTTCTAATCAGCCTTGCGAAGGCGCCATAAAGTGGAACCTTGCCTCGGCCTGCAGCAGTGCCCATGCGAGCAGCTTTAGCGGACCTAAAGCCGTGGGACCGCTACAAAACCCCTTCATCATCCACATCTCTACAATTTTTACATTTTATCCCATTTGTCTTATGAATAGGTTCCTCTTGTTGTCACCTCAACTTGCCATATGTCCTAAGCCAAAAATATGGTGGAGGCTCTGTACCAATTTCGTCCAGTTCGTCGTAGGCATTTCACCCTCCACTAGCAAGTAAAGGTTGCTTGGTTCTAGAACGAAATGGTTTGTTCTAGCAGGACATTCACCTTTAACTTTTATTGCATCGTATTATCGAATTTCTCTATTAGTCATATGGCGGGTTCCATTCTTGCACCACACCGCTTGAGTCATTCGGCCAAGTTCTATCTGCTCCTATTACGTTCTTCGCCTCATCTTCCTTCTCTAAGCCGATGAGACCCGGTATCTGGAGTTGAACCTGAAAGAAGCCTTCTCTATTCTTGGATTGTTTTGATGTAGTCGGACATTGCCAAATCCTATGGCAAGCTCAACGTTGTACAAGTAGGAGTTAGTGGGGATCAAAACAGGTGATCAAACCCATCTCTTTTCATTGCATTAGCAGACTATTTTGATCGCGGCTAATTGTTGTTAAGCTAAAAATGTCGCTCACCCTTTAAATATATTCGATTTTGCGTGTCCTCATTGAGGATAATATTTTCTCTCGTCTCAAACCAAAAAGCACTACTCGCATTCCCCTCAACTATTGCATCCAACTACAGTTTTAGAAGCGCTGCTACTATGGTTATCAATCTTTTTGAGAGTTGTCATTAGATCGACACGTTCCATAAATATGTCACGATCATGCCCAAGAAGAAAAGGAGCCTTTCTAGCAGGAGACAGCAGAACAATGCGGTATATAGACGACCCATACCGCCGAAGCCAGCGACAACTGCCTTCGGCGGGATGGCAGTGGCGTTTATCCACGTACCAATCATGAAGTTATCACAGATTTAGATAGGAATTATATGAGCACGGCTATTATAACGGTAGTCACGTGTCTTAGCACCCTACTTCATGTAAATAGCTTTCGCTCTCGCGAAACCTCTTCCTTCCTTGAATGTATCAATAATAGAAACCCTTTACAGATAGGAATTAGAGACCTGAGACATCTCTTCTTCCTGCGGTAAGGACCTCTACAGCTATTGCGTTGGATGGGCTGGCGCCGAGGGACGAGCACATCATCAACAGCACCTCATCCATCCTCAGGCTAATTTGAAGTGAGTGAATTGGCGCACGATTTAAGGTAATACCAGTCTCCACAGAGCAAATATTATATATTCCCTAGTATAAAAGCCATCGCAGATTTCGAGTCGGAGCTGCAAACACAAGTTAATCATATTCGAAACTATGGGGGAAATCTACCAAAACGCAAAGGTATATTCCTAGGTCGCGTCGCAAAATGGAACTACATTGAGGTGTAAGCCTCAATTTCAATACCATCTATTTCACAACGAGACTCATCTTACAACTATCCTTTGTCTCTACTTGCAACGAAATCGACAATACTACTAGACCTTGACAGCAAATTTTCTGAGATCGAACCAATGTATCCATCCGGTCAACAAGGCCTCAGATTTACGGATATTCTTAGCAGTGCATATTTAGTTAGTGGCGATGGAGCTTGTTTGGAGGAGCAGTCGGCGTTCTCGTTTGCAGAGCTAGACGATTGATGCCGAAGCGCTTTAGATGAGCGAACCTTTTTTCACCTTTTTGGTATCAGATCTGACGGTCATTTAGTTCTTGTATTCTCGCGACTAGCGGCTGGAATTGGTAATATACCTCCTTTCTTTGATTCTGAGAATTTCACTATGATTCCGCGTAGCTTCTGAGAGGTATTTCCAGATTTGGAAGAGGCTCAACTTGGTGCTCACACGGAACACGGTTTCTGATTTCCCGCTTTAGGATTCCTAACGATTCCTTTTTCGAGATTCGGATGTGAGTTACATTAGCGAACCTCCAATATTTCTCAAACTAACATTTCTCGAAACCAAGAAGTCCTACAACGTCAACCAGCAGCAACTCGTGAGACTCACTGCGGGGAAACTAAGAACATGTATCAAGGAACACGGTCTAGGGAACCGGAGACTGAAATTAGCAAAAGAGCAAAGATATAGTGTGAGAAATAGAACTCCTAAAACAAAAACTCGAAACCAGTAATCGAGGAGCAACAATCAATAAATGGAAAGGTCTGTCCTATTAGTAGACTATTTGTTTGAAACTGACGGTGATAAACATTGAGACTGTCTGATTCAAAGACGGATATTGGCTAGTATTGACAGTGTCTAACCCTAAACCCGACATTCAGACTATCCTCTAAAAGGGGGCGGGTCCTTCATCACGTGATACCCCTTTCTACCTCACGTCCTCCTCCCCTCTCGCTTCCCGCCACAAACCGCTCATATAGCCACAAATAAGCACAAATTGCTTTCACTACCTCCCCAAACCTTGGACCGGTAAGACGCTTCCAATCACAATTTCGTCCGGAATCCAAAAACTAATTTCGAATCTAGCTGGCGCAACGGTAGCGCGTTCGACTCCAGATCGAAAGGTTATCCGTTCAAATCGGGTGTGGTTCAATTCCTTGAGACCTTGGTAATTTTTTTCCATTTCGTTTTGGCTTTCTGGATTTCCTCTTTTGGTGTGCGGATAGGCGAACACGTGCAGGAGGGGCTAGAGTGGGGCATGGAGGTGGATAGTAGGGATAAGTAGTGTGATATCCTCAAACGGTACTGAAACGAGTAGAAAGAAGGACTTGTTCAAAAAGGTTGAGTCCACCACGACGCAAGAATTCAATACTCTACTTCTGCCTCTTAGAAAGCACCCCGACCGTCCATTCGTGGCTCATCATACATCTGCAACATGGGGTATTGTACGAAACGCCCGCTCAACAGAATAAGCACAAACTCTCTCCCCTTCACCAATCAAAGTCCAGGAAGAAACCCGCAAACCTCGAGATTCCAAGACTACTCCTTAGCCCCCTTTTCCCTCAACATCTCTGCAATCGCATGGTGCCTCTGCTCAATGGCATAAACAATAGCTGTGAATTTCGGTTTGACCTCATGCTTAACATTCGCACCGTGACTCAGTAAAACTCTCACGACAGAAGTATGGCCATTCTTCGCAGCCAAACATAGAGGCGTCGTGTTCCGAAAAGGTCGTATCGCATTCACATCTGCGTTGTAATCCAACAATATTCTCACGATATCCGAATACCCCTTCTCGGCTGCAACATATAATGCTGTTCCTCTATCTGAAGTCGTGTCGACTTCAGCATTATGTACCAGTAGCGCGTTCACAACTTTTGGCAAGTTGAGCTCTGTCGCCCTGATCAGAATTGTGTCATTGACCATGGCTTTTCCGTCTTCAGCAACATGGTCCGTAGAGCCATCCATGTTCCTGAGCCGTGCATCAGGATCGGCTTTATGCTGGAGTAGGATTTCGACCAAGTCATGATCGCCATCGAGGGTCGCTCGAACCAGTGGCACGAATTGTAATTTAGGGGGGTTGACTTCCACGCCGTAATGTAGTAGAAGATCCACCATGTCATGCTTCGCTCGACCCGTTACTTTGCTTACGCAGGCATCTTCCAGGAACGTAAGACTATGCTCACTCATATAGTTTGCGTCGATTCGTTCAGGGAAATTGGAGCGTTTCGACTTCCAAAACCGGTGGTTGTGCTTCTGCCATTGTGCTTTGACATGATTGAGCTTGTATAGCAGGAGCCAGGCAACCTCGACTTGACCCTTGTGAATACATTTTCGAAGAGAAATGTAGGGGTCGAACTTCTGACTTCGTATGGATGACGTTGGGCGGGTGAGAATGTCGGCATCCAGAGCTTTCAACGCGTTGTATAATTATGACATGTGGAGCATTTGACTCCAGAATCTCAGGAAGTGTCGTTAGCTCTCCATTGATTGAAGATGGTACAGTCCACGCAAAGGCACCATGCCTTGTTCCTTTTCTATAACGGCTGACCAAAGGGTTATCTCGAGAGACGTATAAGTCTTTTGGGTCTTGGCTTAGGTGCGTTAAAGATGGTCGGAACGGATCAGATTGCAACAGGGACTCCTCGTCGAAGACCTTGCTTTCGACTGTGGAAGTAGTTGCAGTGGACACGGATCCAGATGGTCTGTGGTACTCAGCTTCAATGTAGTCCAGAGGTGCTGAAGGAGGAGTGGGAGGACGGACCAACCCTCTCCAACCAATTGCAGTAACTGGATCTTTTCTCTCATCATATATCGCTGCTAAAAGCATGACAGAATCACGGTAGCCATCGCTCCCTTTGTCAAATCGCCTTCGTGCATTCATTGCCTTCATGCAATACTTTTCAGCCTGCTTCAAGTCTTTCAATTCCATTTGGATTTGAGCCATGAGGTGCCATGCGTCCACGATTTGCTCCGCCAAGTCAGACGGTACAGAAACATACTTCGAAAGCATGCCTGAAAGAATGCTTTTCGCTTCTTCAGGGTTCTTCTGCTGTTGATGAATTTGTGCCAGTTTCAAGCACGCATCGTTGTAGTGAGCATTCGGCTGAATCCGCAGTCTTGTCTTCTCCGCTGCCTCTAAAGCTTTTCGGTAGCAACTAACAGCGTCCTCGGTATGCCCTTCATGCAATCGACGATGACCTTCTCTCAACACAGACTCAAAAAACTCGACCATGGTCTCCTCCTCAGTATCAAGTTCGGTATCAAACCCTGCCGAAATGGCAGATTCTGGTATTGCCTCAGGAGCAGCATCCGAAATCCAATCAGAGAAACCATCGCGCAGACTCATCAATCGCTGCCCACTGAAGCTGCTGCCGGAGTTTGATCCACGGCTGGTAACACTGCGTGCAGAGATGATGACATGCTGGGAAGCAACCTTCAACTGGGTTGTAGTCTCTTCTATGCGAACCCGTTCGAGTTCTGGGATTGTGACGTTGAGTCGGTCGAGATGCTCGGAGCTCAGGTCAGCTACCATTTCCATAAGAACATTCAACTTTGGCACGACTTCGTTGATGACGATGTTGGGAGCTTGGATGCTGGCGTAACTAACCGAATAATATAAATATGTCTACTTATGCATGACAAGGGAGCACTTACACTGTGATCGACTGCATTCCCATCATCAAAGCATGAACATGTGCTGTTATCTGTGCACGATAGACCATAATATCGTGTGCATTGAAATTTAATCCCAATAGAACCAACGGCTGCCGGATTGCGTTGAGTGAAGACTGTTCTCCTCTGATGGCATCAAGGGTCTGCTGGAATCTCTCCAGCGTATCCTGGGCGCTTTTGAGAGAGCCATGGATGGAAAGAAATAACTCATCCCTGTGGATTTTCTCTGCAGTTTCCAATTGCCTTTGCAGTAAAGGATTCCTCAAACAAGTTTCGATTGATTCTCTGAGGCTGCTGAGCTCCCTGATCATAGATTCCATAGATTGGTCCGCCGAGGTTGCACCCGAAACAAAAGTATAAATCGATCTAGTAAGTTGGTATACAGTATGTATTACGGCGCTAGCCGTCATAGCCATCGAGATAGGTTCCATCTTGGGCCTATTCAATGAATGTGCAGGGTAACGGCTGAAAATCGAATTCGAAGAACGGTCGTGGGAGCCCCATCCTTGAGATCATAGCTATCAATATCCCTCGATGTCTCACAACTTATATCATGCCAACGTTGGACAGCATAGCCTCGATGAAATAGGGCGAACGGGCGCCGACAAATATAAGACATGGCAAATCAACAAGTGCTTGGTGGGTCGTATTTCAGCCACCTCTATGCACAAGACGACACGAAGAACAATGAAAGGGTTGCCGGGAGTACCAATTAGAGTGACTCGGGAGAGCGTGCTTGTTGTGACTCCTATCGTAGTATCGGTTGTCTACAAAAGGGTATATTGGCGTGGAGGCGTACGGTTTTCGAATTCGTGTGATACCAGCCAATCTAGCATTGTATTTTCAGCCGCCATATGCACCTTTGACATTGCCAAGTTGAGGCGGAAAACTTCAGTCGACACCTCTGGACGCTACGGCTTGGTTTCTAATCAATTCTCACAAGGGAGCACTAGCTCTTGTCAAGTTTTGATCGTGATTTCCGACGTGGAAGTGATATTAATGATCATATAAAAAGGAGATAAAATGGTTAGCTTGTCTCAAGGGGTTGTATCGTTGAGTAAAATTGAAAGATTAGTTTCAGGAAAATGCGCAAGGGCAATCTGTGCCGCCCTGCGTCTGTGCACCGCAGAACTCATGGCCAATCTACCATACTTCCTTATCGTCCTCCTCCCCCTCTGACTCCTTCCAAACTAGGCATTCAAAACTCCAGCTTTCTTCGGTACCGTCTTGTACTTTGCTATATTAATCTTAAACTCCGTCAAAGAGGTGCATCACGTGATCGGATCTATCATTATCCCTCCGCAGCGGGGTCGCCAAACCTTCCCCGCAATGTTATGCCGCTCAAGGAACCGACCTCTGAATGTCTAAACATTTGCAATCATTACAAACCTCACTTGCCGACCATTCTCTCCACGAGGGCGCGGCTTTGAGCGTGTCATACGATGCATCATCTTACTTCGCCGTTTCAATTGCCCTTGTGATGGACATGAACGCAAGCTAGGCAAGCTAGAGAATGATATAAGAAAGTCCGCGACCCCTCCTCAAGCCCCACATCCATCCATCTTTCTCCTTTCTCCAACTTCACTTGTTCCGTTCTTCTCTTCTATACATATACCTTCATACATTCATATCTCCTTGAGCTCTGACACTCAGCACCATCCTCCATCATGGACTATACATCCGTCAAACCCCCTCCAATGAAGGACCTAACTATAGACAACATCACGGAAAACACCGTCCTCATCAACTCGCAATCCTCAGACCAGCGCCTCACCTACGTGATGGAGAGACTAGTAACGCATCTTCATGACTTCGCACGCGAGACGAGATTAAGCACCAACGAATGGATGGCAGCTCTAAACTTCCTGGTGAGGGTGGGACAAATTAGCAGTGATGTGCGACACGTACGTTTCCCCCATCCGCACCTTGAAATCTGCTGAGCATGATGACAGGAATTCATCCTCCTTTCCGATGTTCTCGGCCTGTCCCTCCTCGTCGACGCAATCGATCATCCTAAACCACCTACGAGCACAGAAGGCTCGGTCCTCGGTCCATTCCACACTCACGAAGCGGAGGACATGTCACACGGAGACCATATGTCTCACGACCCACAAGGCGATCCTTGTCTTGTAGTCTGCACAGTCAAAGACGTCAAAGGAAATCCGATTGAAGGCGTGAAGATCGATATCTGGGAGACGGATAGTACGGGACATTATGACGTACAGCAAACGGAAAGGGATGGACCAGATGGCAGATGCGTGATGAGGAGTGACAAAGATGGTATATTTTGGTTCAAAGCGATTGTTCCTGTGCCGTATCCCATTCCGCATGATGGGCCAGTAGGACAACTGTTGAAGTTGCTGCAGAGGCATCCTTGGAGACCGGCACATATGCATTTCATGTTTGAGAAGCCGGGTTGGGATCATTTGATTACGTGAGTGCCGCCTCTCTTCGCCATCCTTTGGTCTCCTCATTTCAAGGTAATTTGCTGACGTTCCTCCGAAGTGCTCTATATGTCCGCAACGACCCCTACGAAACCTCCGACGCAGTATTCGGCGTCAAACAATCTCTGGTCATCGATTTCACAACCGTCGATGCTGAGACATCCAAGAAATATGGGGTGAAGGAAGGAACTAAATTTCTGCAGCACGACTTCGTGCTCGTCGACGAGAAGGAGACAGAAAAGTTAAGGGACGAAAATGCATTGAAAGCTCTCAAAGCTCTAGGACGAAAAGTCAAGCTTCTGAACCATCTACCTGTACCAGATGTAGATTAACCCTCTATATCAAAATGAACTGTACTTTACATCTTCCACTCAACGCCTGCGCAATTTGTGATGTGAATACCCCTCTAATACAGACACTCCAGTGGGAAATGCCCCAAACTCCAGACGTGTACTTCTTCCAAACCCCAAATACTCACCATCTATCACACAATACCAGAACTCTACTCCATCCGTCTCTGTGCCACTTCCCCATCCTTCCCTCTCACCATACCAAACCCCACCTCTCGACTCTCCACATCTCTCTGCACTTTCCTAACCCGCCTCGTAAGAATCCCTACAACCACAAACCCAATAGCCGCAATCAACTCCGGAATAAAGCTCAACCCCAACTTCAAGCCCAGCACCGCATGAACGACGCTAAGATTCTTCGAAGGAGCGAGGATCGCAATCGTGCTGTACATGACCCTGATACCTATGAACGGGAGAGCGAAGAGCGTTGCGTATAGTAGCTATTGCATCGTCAGCAACTCTCTTTCCAAGAGACAGAAGTAGGGGGAAGAAAAAAAGAAAAGAAAGGCGAACCTTCGACCCATCCCGAAACGCAGGCGCATCTCTCCTTCCCTGAGCCGGGAGCAGAGAAAACAGCGCCCAAGCACAAACCACCACCCATGAAAACAGTAACACCACAATGCCCACCTTCAACAGATTCTCATCCCCGTTACCCGAGCTCGAACTCGAGGTGTCCGAGCCGAAAGCAGAGGAGCCGGACGCGACGGCGACGAGCGCAAGGCCGGTGGTGACGAGGATATGGAATAGGAGGATGAGAAGGATTTCCACTTTCTTTGCGAGGTCGGGATTTCTGTAATGGCGTCTGTAACGTTGTCAGCCTAAACATAGTGAAGGGTGACGAGGGGAACGTACGCTTCATGTAAGATGCCTGAGATAGCAAGTATTAGAGGTGATAATCCGATACTTGATATGATCGCAGCCGAAGTATCTTCGGGTCCTTTACCCAATGCTAATCCTGCGCCCACGATACGCAGCTGGCAGAATATGAAGAGGTACAGCCAGCCTAGTAGACCTGGTAGGCGGTGACGGAAGAGGATGTAGATGATGGGAATGACAAGTATGGAATAGATAGCGAGTTGTGCGATGTTGAGATTATGGTCACTCATTTTGCGTTGTAAGGCGGAGGAGGTTCAGTACTGACGGAAGGTGGGTATTTGTCGTCGTCGTTTACGGAGAAGAGATTTCTTGGACGTGGGTCTTTGTTTTGAGGTTTTAATGAAGGGGTTTGCTCTGAGTTTTTTTTTTTTTGAAGTTGAAGAAGCAGAGGGAGATTGAGGAAACGATGATGAGGAGAGCCCTCATGATATATAGATGAACAGATTTGTATGATGATGGCAGTGCAAATTTGCATGGGAAGCAATGATGTAGTAGTAATGCACAAACGTAGAAGGCAAGACGCCGAGCTGTAGTTTCTGATGCATACGTATGAGCAGCGATGATACGCAAGCAAGGAAAGAAGCTCTAAGGCGCAGCATGGATGATACCGCTTGGTAGAATTTCGGGGTCGGAAAGACCGCGCGGTAATGACTCTTTGGAGTCATCCCTGAGGAGCTGAAGTAGAAAATCACCTTGATACTTGTTCTGGAAGTTATGTTGTTCCGGGAAGATTTGCTGGTTGGTGGCACAGCGAACGAGTATCCTGGTCTGAACGATGCCGAGTATCCCTGTCACTGCATACAGTCTACCTCAACGATTACCCAATTGCTGACTTGGCTCAGTCGGATAATACAATCCACAACGTCCAATCAAAGAGTGGACCCTTTTCTCACCCCACCATTCACCTCCGCCCCAGAGGCCTGACCCTTCTGCCTGCGAATAACATTAGACCGTGCTGTGCCTCACCTGCATCGACGCTTGATCTGAATATTAAGGGAGGTGGGTTGTCTATTTTTCGGGATCGTTTGGCATCTCGGTATCGCTTGGGACTGTGACGACTCACGTCAGACTTCCATTGCAACCTGGTGGATCTGGTTGGAGACATGTCTACTACAAGCATAAGTCCACCCAGTCCTTCTACAGAAGGACAGCCAAAGGCAAAGGCGCCCCGATTATATCATACAAAGTCTCGGAATGGGTGCCAAAGGTGCCGAGCTCGCAGGGTCAAAGTAAGTGAACATTGCCACAAGACTCGACTCCACGTACCATGTTTTTCCTTGATCTGACGGCTATCCGTCCCGTTTCTGGAGATGTCTGGGGCGGCCACAAGCAATTATTTAAGCTTAATTCATATCGAACATGGGACGGGAGGGCTGTCAGACTCTAAAAAGGATTGCTGTCCGATCAGGACTAGTCACTCGATCGCATGCGTTGGCTAGTAATGCATAAATGCTAATATATTGATAGTGCAATGAGACACGTCCAATTTGCGGCAACTGCAATCGGCATGGGGTGTCTTGTGTGTACAATAACTCTCTGCAGACTTCTGCCAAACCTTCGCCTCCTATAGCTTCTTCCCCACCCGAAGATGAGGAACCAGACCTCCTCGCAGAGTACCGACCAACTCATATCATACCTCCTCTAATGGACGATTTAGCCGTGCAGCACTTGCTGTCGAGCATGGAATGCGATGATGCAAAGTTACTAGAAATCCCTGAAAGCAAATCGAGAAGAATGCTCGAGCTCCGTCTGCAACAGAACTTCATCGAGAAGATAAGCCAAACGCTTTCTGCGTGTCACCAACCGAAAGTACGGCACGCATGGGGAGTCGAAGTCCCAAAGATAGCGCTGACTCACGACAACGTACTCTATGGGATGCTTGCAATGTCCGCCCTTCACCTGCTCAAGTCTGAACCAAACAACCAAGAACTGCTCGTTGCTCGGCAGTCTTACATAGGGCTTGCGTTGCGCAAACATCGACGAGCCGTTGCGCTGCTGAGTTCTGAAACCGCCGATGCAGTATGCTACGCATCAACGTTGGTCTTTACAGACGCCTTCGCATGCTTGCAAGATCGGCCTCTCAATCCATGGACCCCACCAATGGAGTGGATACAAATGGCTCGAGGTTCTGGCTCTGTCTTTGCAGTCGCGTACGACAGAATCAACAACTTTCAGACAGCCAAGATTATGCTTCTTTCCGAAGCGGAGCCCAAATTGCACGATGGAGCTGCCCTTTTCGCCGACGATAATCGACGCAGACTCGAACATTTGCTAGGCCACGACCTGTCGAGTGAAGCATGGGATGAAGAAACACGACAAGCCTACGAGAAGGCTCTCAACTATATTGGTGGTGTCCAGCTGGCTATAGAGTCAGGGGAACATCGGCTCGCAATTTGTAAGAGGATAATGGCTTTTGCTCTGCTCGGTCCAAAGAGATTTTATACCTTCGTCGAGGAACAGCGTCCAAGGGCATTGGTAATACTGGCACATTTCTTCGTCCTGTTTTCGAATATGAAAGATTTATGGTGGGTGGGAAAAGTTGCGCAAAGAGAGATCCAGGGGATTCAACGGATTTTACCAACGGAGTGGCAAGAGCTGATGAGAGTTCCGATCGCCTCCGTCGGGCTGATGCCATCCTCATGACATACAGCCGCTTCCAATGAAGCGACACTTAGTTTGGAACCCCATTGAGAGCGAGAAGAATGAGTTGGATGATGACCTGCCGCTTTTGGTATTCGCTGATGATCATGCACACAGCTGAAGCAACCAAGACATCTCTCAATCTTTGATCAGTTTTCGAGTCGCTCTTCGAGCTTTGGACAGGAGTAGGTGCTTTCTTCTCGTCCAATGTGTTTTCTCTCAGTTGAAATGTGTCATAGATATGCTCCGACATGAAAGTGTCAATCGCATCTTGATATAGTTCCAGGCGACCTGCTTTTCGACTTGCAGGCACAGAAGTGTAGTGAGCCAGGAGCACTTCCTCATCCGTTGCACCCATATATTTGCCGGGTACAACGACCACCAACTTCAAATGATTGTATCGCATGAATGGTTGGAAGATATTCTCGGCCCGGCGAACATTCTTCGTTCCCTTCCATTTGAAGACGAAGTTTCTCCATGTGAAATGGTACTCTCGAGTATGGGTCGTGAAGGGCGACACCCATGACAATTGGATGACCTCATCTGGCTTGACTTTGGAGACTTGTTCTGTGTTATCCTGTTGGAGTGTCTTCTGCATCCTATGCCATTGCTTGCCAGACTCTCCCATGAACCGTTTTGCTCGAGTAGCATAGCCCTTCAGCGTCCCATCCTCGCCCTTCTTTGTGCCATACTTCATGTTGACAACTCCTCTCCCATCAATGACTCCATCCTGTGCCAATACATCACCAAACTGCATTGTCCATTTCCGCCAGAATAGGAAAGGATGCATCAAGCAGGTTGGAGGTGCTGACTTCTTGCCGCCGTGTCTAAGGGTGTATGGAGGAGAGTGGCCGTAGAGCGTTGGCAGATGGACATAGTATGGAGAGGACTCAGTTCGAGGATCATAGGCACGTCTATCAAGGTATTTCCCTCTCTTGACTTTGGTCGAGATGCTTGACCAAGTGTTTCGTCGTTCAAAAAGAGTATCGTCGTTGAGTGGGCGTTGACTTTTTCCCGTCGCGGTGCGTGCTAGAAGGTCGTCGTCCAGCTTAAGTGTCGTGCGCGAATCGCTGATTGTGTGGATGGAGAAGTTGTGTTGCTGCTTGCCTGTATGATAGATGTGGTATACAATAGCTGTAGAGTTACTTTCTTGCCCAAGGAGAGCATTGGACGTGTCTTTCTGATTCATGATGGCGATTTGAGAGTAAAAGGCGTCTGCTTTCCAAACTATGTGAAGATTGAGGAGCCATATCAACTATAGATATATGTGAGGTGAGTGTAACACAGCTACAAACGTGCACTCCACAAGAATTGACTCGGGCTCGGGTCATCTTTCATCAAGCCACGGACTTACCTTCTGCTTCTGGTCGATGGCTTGCAGCTGGCGACACTAGAGTCGCCCGACGTTGGTAGAATGCAGGAGGAAGTACGACTCCGCCACAGCCACAACAAGGGGTCTTTTTATCTCAATGGTGGGGAGACACGAAAGTCCAGCAACGTGGGCTCGCACGGACCAGGAGCGAGCCTTATCACGTGATGAAGCTTATTTCGATGTCGAAGAGGCTTGGTTCCCTTCTCCGGAATATCTCGGAGTCAAAGGTTGAGACATTATATTTGATCCCAATTCCGACTAGTCTTCGATCATCTTCTCTCGTCGTATTTAATTTCGGAAGCAATTCTGGCTCCGTTGTTGGGCTGCTTACCGTCTTCTAGAAGTTAGTCTCACCTCTTCAGCAAGAGGTTAACTTCTATGCTATTGTTTATCTCGAAAGTTTTAAAAACTTATCTCTTCTTTGACTTGATTTTCAAGCATTTTACAAGCAGTAGAGGCGCTCCTTGCTTTCATCCCAACGTTCATGTTTCTGTATTTCCGAAACAAGTGCCAATAACGTCCCGCTTGGTCTGTTCACCGCTGTCCTTACTTCCGCAGGTTCACTAAGTCAACATTCCGAGATTGCAAACTGCAATTAGATAAAGGGACCACCAGAATCATATCTAGAAGTCGATATGTCTCTCTGTATCTGATCCTCCGCTATTCTCCGTCCGAAGGTGGTTTGGTCCGATCGTCCGCTCGGATAGCAGTCACGTTTCGGACTTTGGGATGGACTTAGTAGCAAGCCGCAAAGATGTTCAAGGTAAGACTACCACAATGCAAGTGCTATAAAACCACCAAGCTAGAGCCCTCTCACAACTGAATTTCTGTTTTCGAATATTTCTCTCAGCCTCTCCGTTTCTAAGAATTCACCGCAAGCATGACCTCCTCTCAGAAATCTGCCGTCAATGTCGTTTTGGGTGCCATGACCTTTGGCCGCGAAGGCACAGAGCAAGCTCGTGTGATCACACTTGAAGACTGTGCTGCCATTCTCGATATTTTTCAAGCCTACGGGCACAATGAAGTCGACACCGCTCGGTTCTATGCCGAAGGCTCTTCAGAAGAATTCCTCGGCGACCTCGACTTGAAGAAGCGCGGCATTGTCATAGACACAAAGTATTGTGAGTGATTTGGTTTCATCGTTACACCTAGAATATATTCCTATGCTACCCGATTCATAGAGAAGAGGATGCTGACCCAAGTTCTTGCCGCAGACCCCACAGGAGAACATCAAAAGTCAAAAACTAAGGCCCCAGAAGGCGGCTGGAGACATTCCCCTGAACATCTCCGCCAAAATCTCATGGATAGCCTCAAGGCCTTGAAAACCGACAAGGTAGACATGTGGTATCTCCACGGTCCCGACCGCACAACGCCCTACGAAGTAACCCTAAAAGCCGTCAATGACTTACACAAAGAAGGACTCTTCACCCGCTTCGCAATCAGTAACTACAGTAACCAGCCCTTTTCTTTGCTTCGCACATTTGATTTTGCTGTCTAGCGACTCCGCGTTCACGTTTGATCCTGTTCGGCTCTTCCTTCTTGAAAAGAACACAGTACTGACTTCGTTATAGTGGCCTGGGAAGTTGCACAAATCTGCGAGATCTGCAAAGCAAACAACTATATCATGCCCTCCGTCTACCAAGGGGTCTACAACGCCTTGCACCGGGCTGTAGAGCCAGAACTCTTTCCATGCTTGAGACATTACGGGATGGCGTTTTATAACTTCAATCCGTTAGCAGGAGGGTATTTGACGAGTAGGTATACGAGGGAGACGAATGGTAACGTGGAACAAGGGTCAAGATTCGACCCAAATCTATGGCAGGGGAAGATGTATAGGATGAGGTACTGGAATGATGCTTATTTCGACGCATTGGATATTTTGAGGCCGGTGGCCAAGAAGCACGGGTTAACGGAGGCGGAGTGTGCGTTGAGATGGATGACGCACCATTCATTGTTGAAGAGAGAAAATGGTGATGGGATTATCATTGGGGTAAGCAGTGCGAAACAAATGTAAGTGTCTCCTGCTGCAGCAAGAGTTCTGCGTTATTATGTTCTAGGCGGATTCATGGAACCGTGCGGGCTATCTGAACGGCTCAAGAATTTGACTGCGAAGACGTGCTTGAATGTGCGAAAAAGGAGTGTGGCTGACTCCAAGGTTCTAGGGAAGATAACATGAAGTTGCTCGATGATCCCAACCCATTGCCAGAAGAGGTGGTTCAGGCACTGGATGCTGGTTGGGAGAAAGTGAAGAGTGTCAGTAGCAGATATTGGCACTGAACGGAATGCCAAGCAGAATCATCCTCTGTCTACACTAAGCGAACAACAGCATGATACAGAGTCGCGAGAATAATTAAAAAGTCTTCATTGTTGGTGGATCTCATCCTGAGAGTACTGTCAAAACTCCTGTGTACGCCTCCAGTGACACCTCAACCACAATACCTTCCTCACATCCTGTTAAGAACAATATCTTCACCTCCTCCCTGCTATTCCGGCCACAAAAGAGCTAATTCAACAGTCCCTTTTCTCGTAATTGCCGTTCAGCTTCTTGATATATGTGATCAGCATCCATAGTCCATGGTTGGACACCAAGTACTATTTCCCCTAAACAAGAAAAAGTCAACTTATGTATCTATCTTTGTTAACGATTCGACATACGATTTTGTTTTAGTTTAGCATCACAAGCACCTTTAGGGTTGAAAGCTTTGGTGCATATTTGGATAGCCTCTGTACCGTTCCAGTTCAAATCCAGATACAATGCTACATCAATGTTAGCAATAACATAAGTAGTCAAAGTTCTTGGATGACGGAGGGTACACACCATCTCCAGGTGTCCATTCTGGGTATACAGGCTCCACAACGTACATACGCTCGTTAGATAAGCATATTTGCTTGATCTGCCATGTCTGATTGCGGGATCGCTCCAGGCCAGTCGGTGTTTCCAGGCATTCGAAGTTATCATACTGGCCACCATAAAAAGACTTCGTCATACGGCATGTCCGGCGCGACTTACAGTCAACACCATCCGTCGTCAATTGACCATTGGTAAGGTAAATCTTGGTGGGGCGCCCAAGGTCCTCCAGTGAGGGCGCGGAAGACACGAGGCGGCCATTCTTACTCTGGGCGGCGACTGCTACTGGAACGTAGATCTCTGGGCCTTTTTTGAAGGTAGGATACAGCCAGAAGTGAGATGGCCATGTGTTAAATGTGGCATTCGTAGCGTTGCAGGTTGGAACGATAGTTTTGAGCTCAGAGCAGGAGGTCGGTCTTGGAGAGTGCTTTTTCTTCGCGCAGGCGAGTGCCAGAAGTGCCGTAGCAGCAAAAATGGTGAGCTTCATGGTGTTTTGATAGCGATGCTTCTGATCAATGTACTACTATTGTAAGAATTCTTGCAGTGATAAAAACACGGTTGAAGGTGAAAGAAGACAATTGAAGCACTAGAGGACAAATGATAATAAATCTGCAGCGAGGAAGGCAGAACCGCTGGGATCGTGCCTTCCCTTCTGACGAGAAACGACATCAACGAAGAATATGTTGACAAATTTCAGACATTGAAATGCTGATATAACTTCCCAGGCTTGAATAGAGAATACATCATGATTGAAGGCTCTGCCCGAGTTAGAGTGCACCTGCATTGTGCAGACATTGACACTTCAAATCTCGATGCATAACTCCTAAGTCAGACCATCAAGCATACTTGTCTCTAATAACCTCTAATATTACGGCGTGATCCTCGTCTTGCTTCAAACCGCTGACAACCACGACAGCCACGACACCTTCTACACCCCTCACCCTAATAGGAACCCCGCCACCATGTATCGCATATTCGCCCGCACTAATGCCAAGCCCATACTTCTCTCGAAAGGCAATTTCGTCGCCTCCAAACTTACAGTGCATGTACCACGTACTGCAACCCCATCTCAGGACAGTCTTCCTCTTCCTCGCGACCCAAATTTCGTTATCCGGCATAACACCCGAATGCGTGCAGGTGTGGAAGAGAATCTGATTCTGGTTCGCGAGCGCAATATCGATTACAACCGGAGTAGGAAAAGGAAGGAGACGACTCCGCAGCGCGGAACCCAGTGCCCAGGCATCATTGGTGGTGAAGTGATCGAAGGTCAGCGATTTGTCTATACGGGCTATCGACTCGAGCTTTAAGACGTCAAATTAGCCTCAGCCCTCACCGCCACCACAGAAACACACTTACCTCTCGTGTCGGAGGCTCGATCGGGCCTGGAGACTCCGTCTTCCTTTCTCCGGGGTACGACATGAGTGGTATTGGATCTTCAGAAATACTATCAACAACGTGCTTGACGAATCTCGTTTTCTTGGAAGCGGCGCTCGCAAATTTTGACACAAACGCCGGCGCAGGTGCCCACTTTGCGTTTGGTCCCAATTGGCCGTATTCCTCCAACTTTCCTCGGAGAACTATCCAAGAATCGTCAACAGTTGAGCTTCTCGCGCCCAGTCACAATTCGCACTCTGTCGTTCTCGAAGAGCATCTTTGTACCCGACCCCTGACATCAAGATGATCGGGATCGTGCGCGTCATCGGCTCGCTGCATTGACTTTCCTCTGTCTTTCTTTCTGCGACAGAGAGGGCATAGTTTGCGTAGCTCGCAAAACGACATGACATAGTCGATTCCTCTTTTCCCATCCTTTCGTTTTCCGTCATTAGGTGTAGACTATGTTGTTGAAGCCGATGATTTTTATTTTCGATTTGTTATATTATGGGTGGATATGTTTATTCGTCTCCCATCCGGAAATCACATTTCTGAGGAATGACCGTTATTTCCTACCGGTAACCTTAAAGATTACATGAGAATCTGGCATGCGCGAGTACGAATGCATGACGAGGATCGTACTAAAGGAATCTGCCAAGCGGCTAATTAGAAGTGCGAGTATGTTCCCTTTGCTCGCAAATGACGTGATTTTACTAAACCTTGATGATCTTTGCAGCAACGAAGATTCCAAGCTTAAAGAAAGCGCTACTCGAACCGTCCACCGACATCAACTTTGGCGAATTAAGCAAATCATCCTCAGTCTAGTCAAAGGTTCGATATAGGTTGCTTGTTAAGGTTTTGTTGTGTTGCTTTTGCTTTATTAAACTTTAAGCGAGTCCGGTTGGTATGACCTCAACCTTCAGGATCGAACGGACTCCGTTGTCTCAACAGACTTCACATGAATCACATGGATACAAACAAAGCTATAATCCTTGGGCTTTGGTTTTAGATTTCTTCGTCTATTGATAGTTCGGCAGTCAAGATGGATGAGAATCTAGGAAAGGGCCACAGGATCGAGAGCTAGCCGTATGAATTCAACTGCAGGGTGAAAGCGGGGTGTATGCCCAGAGCTCATATGTACAGGAGCTGCAGCAAGAGTAGGCGATGAATTGATGTTGGGACAAAGTTCTGTGGGCTCGTCTGCTCAAATCACAAAGGCCATGAATAAACACCACCACTGCGCTAGGAATAGCGCTTATCAATGAGCTATAACTTGGCATGCTATCACAATGCGATTGTTTCTGCAGATGAAGTTATTTGGTCTATGTGAAGATGCGAAGTCGAAGCTCACGCATTGGAAAAACTACCAAGACCCTGAACTGGTGGACCCGCGATCACGGTCGGAGTCGCGCATTTTGCCGAAGGATCCCTGTACATTTATTTCGAAGCTGAGCACGACATGAGAGACCTGCAGCTGACATTGTTTTTGCAATAAGACAGCATAGGTAAGAAATGACGGTATCACGATGCAGAATTTGTTACCTGTAGATACCGAATGACAGGAATGACCTATAACACACAATGACTATCCTCTTGCTACGATTTATGCTCTGTCAACGTGCAAACTCCTGGTTGAAGTGAAGGCGGTGAGCGTTTGTTCCTTGCCACATCCCTGCAAAGTCCCGAAGAGGGACCTTCCAGACTTTGCGGCTTTAGTCCCACCCCAGTGTCAACACCACCAGAAAGATGTGACGCCTCTTTCCCTTCGTCCTGGACGGGCGTTCATTCTCTAAAACTCTACCAACGGGCAAGAACGGACCATGCATTGACACCTTCAAGTAAGAACTTTCAACCCGCTGTCAGCGAACCGCGGCTAATACCCTTCAGTATCAAAATCGAGCCATCATGGACCCCACCATCACAGCTGCTCTTGCGGAGTTCAAGGACGATATCCCCTTCCGCGCCTCCAAGAACTATACCCAGTCAACGTGGGCGCGAACTTTCCACTCCTCTCCTGAGCTCTACATCCAACCACAATCCGTTCCCGAGGTCGAGAAGCTCGTCGACTTAGCACGAAGATGCAGGAGACGCATCACCACCGTCGGCTGTGGCCACTCACCTTCCGACATTACCTGTACCTCCTCATGGCTTGTCAATCTAGACAAGTTCAACAAGATCTTGAGCGTGGATAAAGAGAGCGGCGTGGTGGTCATGCAGAGTGGTATACGATTGTGGCAGATTGGAGAGGAGCTGGATAAGGTTGGATTTGCCCTACCGAACTTGGGAAGCATCGATCACCAGAGTATTGCTGGGGCGATCTCGACAGGCACTCATGGAAGTACATTGAGGCATGGGATCATGTCAAGCTCGATCAAGGAGCTGAAGATCACGCTTGCGAATGGGAAGACGGAGACTTGCTCAGCGACCGAGAATCCCGACCTGTTCCGTGCTTCACTGATCTCCCTCGGCGCTTTGGGTATCATTGTCGAGATCACGCTTCAGGCTGTCCCAGCATTCACTCTAGCCTGGAAGCAGGTTATCGATACGGACATGAAGATGTTCAACTCCTGGAATAAGGACCTATGGACACAGACTGAGTTCGTCCGAGTCTGGTGGTTCCCCTATACTCGACGAGCTGTAGTATGGTCAGCAGAAATGACAGACGCTCCGGCACAGCCACCGCCGAAATCATACTACGACGCTTGGCTCGGATATCACGTCTACCACAATCTCCTCTACATCGCCCAATACGTCCCCCGAATCTTGCCATGGATTGAATGGTTCGTCTTCGGCATGCAATACGGCTTCCCGAATGACTCAACAACATCTGCCATTCAACCCAGCAGACAAGCTCTTTTGATGAATTGCCTTTACTCACAATTTGTCAACGAATGGGCAATCCCCCTGCACAAAGGACCAGAAGCTCTCCGTCGTCTCAGCTCATGGCTCAACCGCCTCACTCCTGAAGACCCAGATTACGTCCCTCACAATATCCCATTCTCAGCTGATGGTCTCTACGTCCACGCTCCAGTTGAAGTTCGCGTGACGGATACCTCGAATGACCCGAGTCCTCGCCCACATCTCGACCCTACTTGTACGGAAGAAGCTACATTGTATCTGAACGCCACGCTTTATAGACCCTATGACATGGATCCTCCGTGTCAGTTTAGGTATTATCAGGCCTTTGAATGGTTAATGCGTGAGATGGGCGGACGTCCTCACTGGGCGAAGAACTTTGATGCTACTGGAAAGGAGATTGAGAGCATGTATGGTGATAAACTTGCCGAGTGGAGAAAGATCCGAAGTGATGCTGATCCAGATGGGATGTTTGTGGGGGAGTGGCATAGGAAATATGTGATGGGAGATGGGCCGAAGTTGGCCTTGGAGGAAACGGAGATTGCCAGACGGAATTTGCGGAGTGGGGGTGTGAAGATTGTTGGTGCTGTGTTGGGTGGAGAGGAGAAGGAGAGTTTGAGTAGCAGTGGACATAGCTCTGAGGATTCTTTTGATCACTTGAGGGCGAGTGATGTTACCATCAAGGGATAGATGAATGGTGAGATAGGGGTTTTGACGAATGTCATGACGATTCTGAAGACTGCTGAGATGTGAAGAGACTTGTGATGTTCTCCCTCTAGACCTTTCGTCCCAATTACTGGAGGTAAGTGAATTTGATCCCGATGTCTGGTTCTGGCAAGTGCCTGAAGCTATTCTCCAGAACCACCTTGTTGCATATCGCAGCGGATAACAACGGTTCCAACACTTCCTCTACCTTTATAGGATACATTCGTTGCACATCGCAATGGCTACGAGCGGCACCATTTCCCCCTCCCCTTTCTCATCAAAGCTTATCTTCTATGTCTTGTTGCATATCGTAGCCGGATCGCAGCGGCATAGTACAAGGGTCTTCTCCTTCTTGCCGTCAAAGCTTTGCCGTCTCGCGTATAAGTTGTATTGTTGCATATCGCAACGGCTATCAGTGGCTGAGTACCAACATTCCCCTTTCCTCCTCTATCGAAGCTTTGCCATTCCGATACATAAGCCATTTCCTCGCGCATCCCACTTTATTCGATGTCAAGCTTTCCGACCCGCCCCGCCTATAGCGTCATTGCCTTGTTGCACTTCGATGAGGCTCCAGCGTGTGACGTAAACCGCAGTCCTTTCTCCCCGTCTGCCTTGGTGATGATTTTGTTACCTATCACAAAATGTACTACTTTGTACTATGTAGTCTAGCTTCCGCAACTAGGTCTCCCTTTGTACCTGCTGTGTTGCACATCGAACAGGATTCTTTTTCCTTTCTAGCCTTGACGAGAATCGCAAAGATGTCATCAACTATCTACTAAGCTAAATTTGTTCACAAAGCATTTTGATGCATATCGCAAAATGGTCTTGCATTGTACTATATACTTTAGTTCTCATAAGTAAAGTTCCTCGGTACCTGGCATGTTGCACGTCGAAGCAGAACTTATTTGCCACAGTTTAAAAAATGTTGCGTTGTTATCTAGATGAATATGCTCATGTTGCACATCGCAGAGGATGCTTAGCTTTCAGTATTAAATATAGCTCCGATGACTAGGTTCCTTTACTCCTGTCTTGTTGCATGTCGAAGCAGAAAATCTTTTACACCGTTTGGAAAATATTACCATGTCTTATTTTATTAGTCTAATTGGAAGCGTGCATGTTGCAGATCGCAGGTGAATACGGTGGACTTTAGCTCCCGTTATTGGCATTTTGTTGCACGTCGAAGCAGAACATTTTACTATAGTTGAACAACTGCAACAGAGTCTTCTTCTATCATCTAACTAGATTGGCTGAAGTAATGCTTTGTTGCATATCATGAGTGCTCTAGAGGCCTTTCCTTGTCTTCTAGGCCCCGTCTTTGGTGCTATGTTGGATCCAGCACCTGGAGAGCTGTCCTCTACGTCATGATCATACTTCTTAATTCTGTGGGAGCTCCTCCTACTCCACCCTAGGAACGGAGGTGGAAGTCTAGTACGGTTGTTGCATATCGCAAGTTTGTCAGAGAAGTTCCCCGCCCCGCGGCACTATGTTTTAGCTCGAAGCCCAACCCTTCTAAGTTGTTTTGTTGTGCATCGTCAATATCATGTGTCCTTAGGTCATGCGCAGTGCCCACAGCTTTCATCACTTGATCTTGAAGTTACCTAGTCGCTACGATCCACACTAGCATAACTTTGCCCACTTTCTCTCTTCACTTTTAAATCCATATAATTTTTTATCTCGAGGAATGTATTCCTAACTTCTTTCTATCCCCATATTGCTAGGCCTAATATCAGTCAACGAAAATGAACTTCTTCCAAGCCCCCTAGCTCATCAGCGTCAACACCTTTTACCTCGTTGTCGCTATAATATTCTTCCTTGCCAATTACTTCTCTTTCAAACTGCCACTCGCTTCTGACCCCGAGTCCACAAAACTCTCAGTGCTCAAAACCAGTATCCACAAACAGTATAGCTCCTGTTTCTGCAAGGACCCAGATAATGCCAACGTCTCCGAACCTTGGGACTATAGAACGCTCTACAATGCCGCTCGCTACCTCGCTAAGCCACCGCGATTCTTCGGCGGAGAGCTCAATAACGAATTCTCCACATCCACACCCGTTTGTTATTATACTCTTACCGCGATTGTCATTCCCAGTATCACTATTCTTGAATTAGGGTTTCTCTACTTGGTAATTAATGACGATCCCCAAACAGCCGTTAGTGAGAGATTGGCAACGGGTTTTAAAACGGGTATTCTGCTGCTTTCTATTTTGATTATTTGTCTTGTGGTTCTTATTCTGTTTGCAGATGTTTTTCAGATCATGATGGTGGTTACGGTGGCCTTTGAGATGGGGTGGAGAACGAGGTTGAGGGGCGTGTTGAAGAGGATTAGGAAGGAATGTTTGTCTGGGGATTAGGATACAGATGAGGAAAAGGGCCAGGAGGAAATAGAAAGCCCGGAGGAGAGTTTGAGGCAGTGGATTGAGGGGCTGTTGAAGGATGAGGGGGATAGTGAGGAGGAGGCTGAGAAGAGGATGAAGGACTTCATTTTGCCCATTATTGGGAAGATTCGTTGCTGAATTTCTTAAGCAATGGAGTATAAAGTATCCCTTTCAGATACGACCCTGAGCAGGTGTGCTGATCGCGGACTGTAAAATGGACGCAGCCGAGTGTATCGGAGTTTTATTTGACCAAATATCCAATATCAAAACAGACATTGCTTCATTCAAGGTATCCAAAGCATAATGCACGACCTTCTATCGTGGCTAGTAAAAAGGGATACAGTCGACATTGTAGAAATGTCTAGATGTATTTTATACATTATCATTGTCATGCAATCGTAAAATCTAGCAGCTTACAACAGACATTAATCATTTCTTTCCCTCCAACTCTTTCTTCTTATCCTCAGCACTATTCTCCACCACATCAACCATGAATCCGCCACCCAGCAAAATTGCCGGTTCCTCCAAACGATGATGTTCGTAACTCAATGTTCCCACACCACCAGCTTCGAGCAAGAATGTCGGTCCATCTTGTAGCGTCTTTCCAGCCCACCGCATAGCGAATGCTCGCAATATATGGCCGTGTGCGACGAGCAGGACGTCTCCTGGTGGTGCTGAACCTTTCGGCTTCCCGATTACTGGTCCGTGAAACTTATCTCGGATCTCTTTGATGAGGCGGTCAATTCGCTCTGTTACTTGTTCTGGAGATCTGTCTCCGCGTCAACTCTCCTCTTCCATCCTATCTCTAGACCTCTTCTAGCACCAACAATGCCCGGAGCAAGAACGGAACGAAATAGAGGAAGACATACTCTCCGCCAGGACACCCCTCCTTCCAAATATCCCACTCCCCATTAGGTCCTCCGATGCCCTGCTTCTTCCTCAACTCCCTAATCTGCGGACTCGTAATTCCCTCATAGTCACCATAATCCCACTCCCTGATATCTTCCGTGATCTGCACATTGGCCTCTGTTCGGATATCCTCGTCTGCATGCTCGCGTTGTTCTTGCCAGGGCAGTTTCACTCGACAACCTAGATAGAGGAGCTCGAGCGTTTTCTGGGCTCGTTTGCGAGGCGAGACATAGCTATTTGGAGGAACAGAGGATCTGTTAGCCTGCTTGCGTCTAGAACTTCAATCTCCAGTTCATTGTGGGAATTGGAGAGGGGCAATTAACGGGGTACGACATACATATGGGCCAAATGTTTGGGTACAATCAATCTATCGTCACCCACCAGTGCCCTTCCCGTGGCCAGAATTCTCCTCTCTCCATTCTTCGTCAACGGGATATCACTCGTTCCCGTATGTCTCCCGTTGAGTGACCACTCTGTCTCACCGTGGCGGACAATGAACACCCTTGGAGTTGTCATGGTGGGGTCGTGTCTCCCTCCCAAATTGGCCAAACGAAACCTAATATCCAACGTTCCAGATCAAAGGAAAACCAGGAAATTGTTCTCCGATCTTTCGCAGAAAAATCGAGTATGATTTTTTCCTTCGAAGTCTGCCAAAAGGTGTTTCGTCTCGAGTGTGGTGCTGGTGATTGTTTGATTACCCCTCCGAAACTATTGCGTTGGTACAAGCTAGGTTGTGATGCACCTAAATTCTGCCCCGCCTGCCCAAGCCCTCGTGGTACAGTGCAGTGAGAGCGGCACTGGCGTGTCACTGGGGTCGGATTGACTGGGTGACACAGGAATAAAGTGCGACTCGGGACCCGAGAAGGAAGCACGATAAGACCCTCAGCCTCTTTGTTTCTCTTCGTAATCCTATTCCTCCCAACAGGCGTTTAAATCCTTTCTCCCCTTCTATTTTCCTTACTATTGACGCTGGAAGATTAGGAGAGATGGCGGATTCTGCACTCCGATTATTCATGAGTTCGATCGTCGCATCATCGACGCCCGCTGCTCTCTCCGCCCCTTCCGCTCCAGCGGCCTCGCACCAAATTTCCAGCGGCTTCAGCGCCCAATCGGAAACCCCAGTACCGACACAACCGTCATTCCGCAGGACATCTTGGGCTTCGACGTCCACGACTTCGACGGGCTCGAACGATTCCTTGGAGCTGCGAGACTGGAGATACGGGACCGGGAACAGGAGCGGAGAGGAGCAAGACGAGGTCAAGGGAAAGAGGAGAGAGAATACGAACAGGAGGGAAAAGGACGCCGAGAAAGCCTGGAGGGAGTTTTGGGGCTAGGTCATCGATTCAGTGCGGGTGTACCTGGCAAAAAGCAACACAATACGACGGAACGCTGCAGCGACGATCTTCGGGCCGCACGACGACACGATAATTCGTGCGAGTACAGCAGGCCATTGGTGCTTGGGTACATCAGCAGCCGTCACATTACGGCCGTGTAATATCGGGAGGAAGATGTCCGCAGCACAACAGCAGAAGATTAGGAGGGTTATCTGGACGGGCTCGATTGCTGCTGTGACAGCTACGGGAGCTTGGTATGGAGCTGGGTTGAAGACCAAGTCCGAGATTGAAGAGGTATATTGCGCTTGCCATCTCTCTTACTCGTCTTTGATAGAACGAATGCTAATGCATGGGATAGGAAGTCAAAAAACGACGAGAGGCCACACTAGCGGAGAAGATCGCCGTACTCGAGGAACAAAGAGGAGCTCTAATAGCAAAGAGATTGGGATTGGAGAAGAAGATACAGCAGCTTGAGATGAGGGTGGCCGGTGCCACAAGGGAGGAGAGTATGCAGGGTCAAGAGAGACGGCGGTGAAAGAGCTGCGAAGGGGCGACATGACATACGTACGATACATGGGTTAAGGCTTCGACAGAGCTCAATCCATACACAAACACTACATACTAGGACGAGATTGACCCTTGCAATAGGCAGGCTGACTGGGCAATCGTCAGAAACAGCAGTCTTTAGGTCCCATAGGAGCCGTCGGGCATAGGTATTGTCAGAATTCGGACAAAGAGACCAGGCATGCAGAGCCTTGGATATACTAAGATGTACCGTTACATATGCAATATTTACATACTAATACCTGCGCACTTCTCGTTTATTTCGCTGCTGTTGCTTCTCTATTCCCTCCAGTCTTCTGCTTCTCAACAATAAGCCCACAAGTGTGACAAACATCGAGTCTACAGTATGAGTTGCTTTCTCGTTTCCCCATGCCGAGCATTGTCGCTTTTGTTGTACCTCAGATTATCGCTGTCCCAGAATTATTGATATCTAGTAAAGTTGAACCTATTTTATTTGCATGTCGTCCTACGACAATGTCTGAACAAATCCTCAATATTTCGTCGTAAATATTGCTCGTATTTAGTTTCGGACAAGAACACGATCCTAACCTCTTATCGAATTAAAAAGCTACATGTAAAGGTACTGCTATCTAGGTATGATTTTGTGATAGATCCCGCGTATTAGTCGATCGCCTTGGCCGCAATAACTCACACCGCAATCCTTAAGCTCTCGTTGAAGAGCTTTTCGACGAAGATTAGATAGAGCCGCTATCTATCTTGAGCCTTCAGTCCTAAAACCATTTTTGGTCCTTTTCTTTTTTTGACATACTCTTTAATAGAGTCCATTTCCATTTAATGCAGCTTCTGCAGCGCATTGAAGAATTTCAACCTGGACTTTTCTGTCGCCTTGCTCTTCGATTATCTACCTTCAGATATTTGGAGAGTAAGGCTAAGTCTGTGGACAACTCTGCACTTAGACCTTTTGCAGTGGAGCATCTGTCCAGACGTTGGAATGATACTTAACACGACAGAAGTTGCGCACTGTCACGTAATGACGGGCTCAGCTCTGGACGTTCTTGCAGCGATGTGCAACGGATTTACTCGATGTCAGACGGAATATCCAGACAATGAGCGTGATGTGATAGAACACAATGATGTGTAAGTATTTTCTAACAAGGCTGGATATGCAGAATCACGTGTCATGGGCACTTCGGAACCCGGAGCTATTTAAGAGCCTACAGCATCATCATATCCATATTCTACAACGCCGTTCCACACAATGTCGAAATTTTGCTCAACGTGCTCAACGTTGAGCGTAAGCCCAGAGCAAGCATCGGCTATTGCCAACGGCATATCTATATTATTGAAAGACATACTCTTCCAGGATCTTAACGAGTTGATAGCCTCCGCCAGAGGTACAGCCTCAAGTAGAGCGTGCCATCTCTGCGCCTTATTTCTATGGACCTTGCAAAATGCTATTGCAAGTAGCAATGAGGTCCCTCCAGGACCCTTACAGTTAGAGTTGACACCTGGTAAAGAGCTGTCGCTCTCGATCCGATGCGGCAATACAATAGGAAGCCCTCTTCCTATCAGCTTTGATAACAGTGAGTTGCTCGGATCCAAGCCCATTCATATTGAATATTCCAGTGACTCTGTAGTCAATGAGATCTGCATCGCTGAAGTTAGCCCAAGAGCCGATTCGGACCAAGTATTTGGGGTTGTTGATTACTGGCTGAAAGGATGTCAAAAGCACAAGCAATGTCAGTCGTCCAGTGAATCATGGCTTCCAGCTCGTGTGATAGATGTTGGATCTATCTCTCAACAACCAAAGCTATGCGAGACGCCAGGTCTTGTTGGCAGGTACATCACATTGTCTCATCGTTGGACGAAATCCACGTCAGCCTCGTCTACGACTTTCTTGAACTTCGAAAAACGGAAGGCCGTTATCGAGATGCTTGAGTTGCCACAGACATTCCAAGATGCTATCAGCGTCACTCGACGACTCGGTGTGCAATACCTGTGGATCGACTCTTTGTGCATCATCCAGGATTCGTCAGATGACTGGGCGAGGGAGTCGCAGAATATGATGGCCATTTACGAGTTAGCGTGGATAAACATCTCCGCAACTGGGTCAGATGGTGAAGATGGAAGACTGTTCATGCGGAGAAACCCGATCCTTCACCGGCCGTTACCACTTCCAGCAGGTCTGTGGCCTCTGGCAGATTCACAGAATGCTGAGGGACAACCGTCGGGGCATCCATGGGTACATATAGCGCCTGAAGCTGCAGCTTATGTAGCTCTCAATAGTTTCCTGGACCGGCGTGGATGGATACTACAGGAGCGGGCCCTTTCTCGAAGAACTGTGTATTTTAACAGAGACGAGGTCTTCTGGGAATGCAACTCAGCAATCGCATCGGAAAGTGTACCATGGGGCTTCGGTCAAGACTCTAGTCTTCTGAACCTAAAGTTCAACTCCCCAACCGGTGCTCCTAAACTCGGCTATAATATGAGAGAAATGGCGCGCTCTTATCCTCAATCTTTGCCAGATCTCCCTAACGACCTGGTGTACTACTGTTCGAAGAATCTTCCATTCTACACCTACTGGCTTAAACTAGTTGAGACCTACAGTACTAAAAACCTTACAAAACCTTCCGACAAGCTGCCTGCCATTAATGGTCTAGCACAAGCTTTACACAAGTCGCGACTGCCCGGCGAATCGTTCGACAACGTATATCATCAAGGAATCTGGCTAGACGATCTAGGACACAGTCTACTGTGGTATCCAGCATTTGGAACACATCATGAAGTTCCTGCTGCCGCTTCATATTCATGGGCATCTTGTTCCGGGCCTATCCAGTTCACACCGCCGGTCATTACATGCCCCGGAAAAGTCGATGGCTTCAAGAGAAGCCCGGCAGCAAGAAACCGTTTCGAATTGTCGGACATAACTCTAGCTCCAAACACAGGGTACGTACGGCGACCGCTCCAAATTAATGGAAATATACGAATAGGGCGTCTTTCAATGCAGGAAAAAATGTACACCTTGCAATTCAAAGATAATGTTCACCAGGTCTGCAAAGGGGTTAGAGCTCGTATAGACGACTTTCGCCAATCAAATACTACACTTCAATCAATTCGCCGTGGCCTAGAGCAAAAGGTTGTGTGCTTGAGGATAATTCGGACCCGGTCCGGAAATAGTTTCAGCTCTGAAGTGGGATTGATACTTGCAGCACTTCAACCATGGGCCCAACCATGGGGGGCCATAGGGATGAGCCGGCAGAGTTACACAAGAATTGGGATATATGAAGCATATTTTTTAGATTCAAACAACGATAGAGACCTTGTGTACCTATATTAAGAGAAGCTAGTAGAATTGGCACCATCCCATCACCACTTCCTCAACTCAGGTGTGGCAGCAGTAGGTGGCCACAACTTCCACCGTCAAGCTGTCGCCAATTGAGCGCCTAGTATATATATTGGGATGGTGATTGGCTGGAGCATTTGTCCAAGCAGCATCGAGGCCTCGTGCAGCCTCTCTTAAAACCGTAATCGCTCCGTAAATGCCTTAATAAAACAGAATTAAAGTTCTCAGGCAGTAAAACTTAAAGTTGCCAAGTCCTACCATCAATGGTATCGCAAGCTAGACTTGCAGCAAGCTGAGAACACAGAATGCCAATGAGTGGCTGGCGTTCCCGGAACCCCTGAAACGCCACAAGCTGAGACATGGATTCGAGAGCGGTGAAGAGGTGTCTGCTATTTCCCAACGAAAGGTGCCAGTCGAGTTTGTTGTCTAGAATGCTGACCTTACATTTGATCGTTGCAAATGCTGGTGGCGTATTAGGCTAAGACTAGCATACACGATCAGAAATCTGCGATCTTAAATCTCAATAGTCTCATACATACGCACATTCCTTCTTAAGCAGATATACACCACGACTTTTCGCTGGCCTCGACATCGACCACGAAATGATGCGAGATATTTTGAAAAAGATTTTTAGCTGTGGGTTGGGTTCGAGGACAGCAGAGTAAGTGACACCACAACCTATTATCCAGGTTTCAACTCTTATCTCTGACAGTGACATTTAATCAGTCAAAGCAACGAGATTTCAAATGGCCGCAACATACTGCTCGCTTCGTATGACTATATCGTCGTTGGATCTGGGCCAGGAGGTGGTCCTCTGGCCGCCAGACTTGCCATTGCTGGCTTCCAAGTTCTCCTCATCGAAGCGGGAGATGACCAAGGATCAACGCACCAGCAGCAAGTACCAGCACTGAATCTCGCATCAACGGAATTCGAGCCTATGAGATGGGACTACTTTGTCAACCATTATCGTGACCTCTCTCGTCAGGAGCAAGATTCTAAAATGACGTACCGAACTCCTTCTGGTGAGACATTCGTTGATGGTATCAGTGGAAAGAAGGCACCGCCGCCAGGTTCAACCCCTTTAGGAATCTTGTATCCAAGAGCGGGTACCCTCGGTGGTTGTGGTAGCCACAATGCAATGATTACAATATATCCACATAAGTGCGATTGGTCGTACATCAACAGGCTGACTGGCGATAAGTCTTGGAGTCCTGAGCATATGCGCAAATATTTTGAACGCATGGAGAAATCTGAATACGTCCCTAATGGTATCATTGGCCATGGATTCGGTGGTTGGCTCGTGACTAGCTTAACTAGTTTGCTTCTGGTGCTGAAAGACGCCAAAATTCTCTCGTTGATCATTGCTGCTGGTACTGCGATGGGTCAAACCTTGTTAGGAAAAGTTATCGACACTGTGGGGGGTTTGGAGGAGGTGCTCTCGAGGGACATCAATGCTGATACAGTCGGGCGAGATCAAGCAGAAGGACTGTATCAAGTACCTCTTGCTATTAGAGGTGGAGAACGAAATGGACCAAGAGAGTTCATTCTGGAGACAGCAAATACACGCAGCCTAGATGGCTCGAGGAAGTATCATTTAGATATCCTAATGAAGTGTCTGGTGACCAAGGTGAGTTCTGCTTGGCATCTATTAAGTCAATGCCTGACACTTTCAGGTGCAATTCTCAAAGACAAGTCAAGTACCCAAGGCGACAGGTGTTGATTTTCTCCTTGGGCAGAGCCTTTATAAGGCTGATCCAAGAGCATCGAAGAGCACGACGGCAGGAGTTCCAGGCAGCGTCAGTGCCAAACGTGAAGTCATACTCTCCGCTGGAGCATTCAACACACCTCAGCTTCTAAAGCTCAGCGGAATCGGTCCTGAAGCAGAACTCGCCTCCTTCAACATCCCTGTAGTAGTAGACCTCCCAGGCGTAGGAACAAATTTGCAAGATCGCTACGAGACAAGCGTGATTGGCAAAACAGAAAAAGAATTCGCTCTTCTCAAAGGCTGTAACTTTCTCCGCACCACGCCAGATCCAGCCCTCGAACAATGGATCAACCATCCTTATGGTGATCGAGGAACCTACGCAACGAACGGCATCGCCATAGCCATCGTTAAGAAATCTTCCGTCGCGGACGGAGATCCCGATCTGTTGGTCACAGGAGCACCTGCCAACTTCACAGGATATTACCCAGGCTACTCTGCTGATGCAGTGAAAGATGCAAAGCATTGGGCCTGGATCACGCTGAAAGCTCATAGTCGGAATAATGCTGGAACGGTAGCTTTGCGTTCCGCAGATCCACTTGATACTCCGTTGATTAACTTCAATTCCTATGATGCTGGAGTCACTGAAGATGGCGCTGATAAGAAAGATCTCGAGGCTGTAGTTGAGGGCATGGAGTTCTCAAGAAAGATCTTCGATAACCTGATTCCTATCCAAGGGAGTTTCACTGAGACTTGGCCTGGGCGCGAAGTCACTGGAGCTGGCTTGAAAGAATTCGTGAAGAGAGAAGCCTGGGGCCATCATGCATCTTGTACCTGCCCAATTGGTGCTGAAGAAGATCCAATGGCTGTTTTGGACTCGAAGTTCAGAGTTCGCGGGGTGGAGGGTTTGAGAGTTGTTGATGCGTCTGTCTTTCCTAAAATTCCAGGGTTTTATATCGCTGTATCGATATATATGATCAGTGAGAAGGCAGCTGATGTTATCCTCGAAGATGCTAAATAGGGAGAAAGGCAGTCATAGTTTATCAATCGTGCATGGAGATATAGATATCTTTTCGATCTTGGACTCTGACAAATTCAAGAAAAATGTGCTTCTGAACTCCATGTATTTGCGAAGAGTATAGGCCATGTGAACTTAATTGTTATAAGTTTTATTCATATTTTGAAGACAAGGGGCAAATAGGGGCATCACGTGAGACCTTTGTCCCGCCCCCTTTCTGAGAACCGAGAAAGATTTTGACGCAATTCTAGATGCAGACGAAAGCACAGCACGTTTGCAATCATCGTTATTTCTCGATCATGAATCAACAGTTAACATTCGAACAGGAAGACAGCTTAAAGTCAGGCTTGAAGCCTGACGATTCTGAAGTTCCGAATGTCGTCTATCGCTTTAGAAAGTGCTATTCGGAGGTCAATATCATCGAAAGACAAGGAAATTCGGTCAATGAAATAATACCAACACATTCACAACAAGACTGCAAGACAGCGGAAGAAATATAATGTTCGTCCTCGGAAAGCCAATGAGAACGAGAAACATCGTCATCATGAAACACCCCCCCCCCC
>QYAJ01000110.1:0-102073 GCA_003988865.1 Phialocephala sp. D728
GTCCAAGTCTCGGCCCAAGCCAAATCCCTGAAAGGGGACAGTTCTCGTAAGAACTGTAAAATACTGTACAGAAGTAAAATGAGTTCTCACCCCACCACATTAGGCAAAGATCCCGTCCATTCGGGAAGTTTTTTACGGATTTTAACGGCTTTCTATTAAAGGCAGAAGTTTAATCATGGGATAATCGGGCTAAAAAGGCCTATTTAAAGTTAGCATTTACTTTGCGACTATTTAATAGTATAGTCGGGATAAAAGAGAAAGCGTTTTATATAAACTATTACGGCTAATTACGAAAAGTTAACGACGATTTAAAAATAGTATAAAGTATTTGTAATTAACGAGCGAAAAACGCTATCTCGCAAGCTCGTTTACAATCGCTTGTAAACCCACTAGCAAATTTTATAAAATAGTAAACTACTTTAGTAGCTATTATAAAAGCCGGCCCGCAAAAGAAGGCAGCTTAGATTTCGAGAGAAAAGCGCTAGCGTAAATAGAACGAATGCTTTTATTTCCATTACAAATCGAACGATTATATTTAAAATCGTTACGATTTAATATTTTTAAAAAGACTCGCCAACGGCCGTGCTACGAACCGCAAGGAGTGAAAGTTAGCTCGGGTTGCATTTGTAAAATTTGCTCGAGATATAATTAAATCTATTATAAATAAAGAAATTTTAAAAAACGAGTAATTTTTATTCGAAGTTATAAATAGAAATCTACGGAGGTATTAAAAACTTGGGACGAGTTTTAAAAAAATTTAATGGATAGATCCTTTATTTTTATATTTATTTTAATTAATAAAAAATACTTTACTATAATTTTTTTAAATATTGGATACTTATCTTATAAATTAATTAATTTTCGTTTCGCTTATAAATATAATTTTCTATATATAAAAATTCTTTTTCGCTTTTTTATAAACTTTAACGACTTTTTTACGAGCGAGATTACGGAAGTAATTTTAATACGAATTAATATTAATTATTAAGTCAGACTGTGGAAGCACACTATATGAATGATATATTGACTAGAGTTAAGGATCCTAAGTACAGCCATTCAAGGGGTTTTATCTCTCGCTTCGGAACTACGTTTCTCCGAAAGCCAAACCTATTTCGAAAGCCCGACGCAGTACGACGGCTCTCCCCTAAATCACTTGACTAAATCCTATGGCCAAATCTGCCACTTACTTTAACACTTCTACTCAAATCTAAAATCGAATCTAGGGTGCTCTTTATCTCTAGTATTTATTTTAACAAATAGAAGCCAAATAAATGTAAATACGCCCAGTGGCATCGCTAATCCTAAGGCTAAAATCCTTCACTTATAATGCTTTAAATATTAAACTAATTTCTGGGAAACCTAGAATTTAGCCTAAATTATTAAGCATCCATAATACAATTGGACTCCATTCCATTTTTCCTCTGCACTCAACTCCTACTCAAACTATAACCTATTCAAGCGAGTGCTTCTTCTAAAGCAATTTTTAAAAATCATCGTTTCCATATAAAGATTTAAACGGCTTCTACGATCCCTTCGTTAACAAAGCCCATTATACCTTTAAATCTCCCGAATAAAATCTTCTTCAATAGTTTCGTAAACCTATCAGTTACTATCTCATTAGTCGAAATATATATAATCGATATACGTTATTTAGCTTCCAAGTCTCGAATATAATAATAGCTTATATCGATATACTTTAATCTTTTATAAAATTAAAAGTTTTTAACTAATGCTATTGCACCTTAGTTATTAACTCTTATATCGACGAGCTTTAAGTCCTCTTTAATATATTAAGGAAATCTTATATTTCTAAAAACTTATACGAGCTATTATCCTTACTTATAGTATATTACTATGCCGATATACTTAGACTTTATGCTCGAAGTTGCCACTAATCTCTGCCTTCGGCTTCTTTATAAAATCGATCCTTTATATAGCATCGCTATATGTCTTGAGATACTTTTGCAATTTTTCATATTTGTCTAATTAGCATCAAAATAAAATATTAGCAGCGACTTTACGTCCAATTTGCTTACTTTCGCCCTAGACTTCATTTCCCAAACTAGATCTATAAAATAAATCCTTTTATTTACAGTAATCGACGGCTTATATTTAATTTTCTACTTAATTATTATCCGCAAATATCTTCCGAGATCTTTTATTCCACTATCGTATCGTTCCGTGGGATCTTGCAATTACTAACTTAATCTTCCAATATAGAAAGCTATATCTAATTTAATAAAAACTATAGCGTACATCACACTTCCGACCTTCTACTAATATTCAATACGATTGGTTCTATCCTCTTCGAGCCTAGCAACCTTAAATTTATCGTACTTTCCAATCATCGATATAAGTTTCGATTTCCTTATAAAACTTAATTCCATTAATAACCTAAGCCGCTATAGCACCTTCTCTAAATATTATTCTTAATCTAAGAACAACTCTCTAATAGCGCAATTACACAAGACTCTTATACCCAAGATCTTATTAATCTTCTCTAAAAGCTTAATATAAAAACGTTTGCGCATCGAGTTGTAAAACCAATCTAAATCGCGGTTATCCTTAGCGGCAATAGCTATATCGTTTATATAAACGAGAAATTTAATACCTTTTTTAACGTGGATAAATAAACAAAAATTCGCTAAGCTTTATATGAAGCCTAGCTTAATCAAATAGTCCTTGCAAAAAATATTCCAATCTCGTGCTAATTATTTTAAGCTATATAGACTTCTTAGCACTTTTAGCGTATATCCTTTTTTAACTAAAACTCCTTCGAGAGTAGATAAATAAATGCGTTTTTTCAAGGACGCTTTAATAAACGCGTTCTTAATATCATATTATCTACATTCCAAGTCCTTTGCAACAACTATAGTAAAGAACACACGTAGTATATTTATACGCATAGTAGATACGAAGGTTTTAGTGTAATCTTCACCAAATACTTAAAAAAATTCTTTAACTACAAAGCGGGCTTTGTATCGTTCTAAGGATTCGTCAAAATTTATCTTAATAATAAAGACCTACTTTATAAATACTAAGTTCGTGCCTTTAAATACCTTTTCCTTCGTCCATATTCTATTTGCTTTTAAAAATCTAATCTTTTCCATTATAGCTTTTTTCTATTCGTCGCTATACTTCAAGTTAAAGACTACTTCCTTATAAAACTTCGTGTCAGAGTAAGTGGCAGATCTAGCCATAGGATCTAGTCAGATGATTCAGGGGAGAGCCGTCGTACCGCGTCGGGCTTCCGAAATAGGTTTAGCTCTCGGAGAAACGTAGTTCCGGAGCGAGAGATAAAACCCTTTGAATAGCTATACTTAGAATCCTTAACTTTAGTCAATATATCATTCATATAGTGTGCTTCCACAGTCTGACTTAATAGGTTATAATGCCCGATTGCCATTTAATGATTGATAATTAATTGCCTTTAGAACTCTCTCGTGTCGGCGACCAAGAGCTAGTAGGCAATTCAATAAGACTTCTAATTAGAGGGAAGCAGCAGCCAGCAAGTACAAAAGTATCACTATAGGTGATCCAATTGGAAAGCGCTACGAACTGTAAAAGTCCTAGACCCTTCGCACGAAGAAATAGGCAAGGCTATACGATTAAAAGTATCGGGATTGAAGTGCTACTCCAATAGTGAAGAAGATAAATTATGGAATAATTTAATTTTCACTATTATATAATAAATCGGTTAATCGAATTAATTTGCAGATTCAACTATACTTAAGCTACGATTCGACAGCTTAAAAATACTCGAATAGATTCACAAATTCATTAAATTTAAATTACGTTTCGATAATCTAAATTCTATATACTTTATCCCCTTTCTCGCATTATAATCTATTGTCGATATGGAATCCAATAGCGAATCATGGAGCGAGACGAAGCTCCCAATCCTAACGAGACTCAATTATACAGGCTGGTTCGAAGAAGCCGAATTATACTTCGAAAGCAAAGGCTGGGAGTACGCTATCCATAAAACACTCGAACAATACGCGGCCATATACCCCCAGCTCCCAGACTCGCTTACGCCAGCAAGCAGTTCTGCTTCAGGACTCTCTCCAAATACTGCTGAAACCGCAGCCGAAAACATGGAGGCATTGCGTAAAAGCCTCGGAGGATTGAAACTTTTAGAAGGAAAGAACCCTAGCTTAGGCTTCTTTAACGAAACGAAATCCGAGAAGTACAAGAAGATATTTGCCGTATGCAAATTGAAAATATTAAAAGCATTTAACGATATCGACAAGGAATTCGTACGATTATATTACTTCGCTAAAAATTAGTAAAACTATTTTCAAGTAAAATATAATACGACTACTCCATAAAAAAATCGCAAGGATATTAAGCGAATTACTTTCTTTTAATATAGTAGAGACATCGATAGGAACACGATCCTAATAATAATCGACTTTACTTAGACTATATTAATAAAAGCAAAAAGAAAAGTTGTACTTGCTAACTTAGCGAGACCCTATAGCGAGGAGGAGATGCTCGAATACTTTATCGAAGGATTGCCAAAGGAATTCGAGACTACTTACGATACGCTAAATGCCTAACTTTATTTAAAACTATACGAGAAGATATACGTCTTAAGACTAGCTAAGTCTAAGATCAACGGCAAAGTAAATGCATTTATAACTCGAAGATCTATTTTAAATAAAGCTATATATATAGCGGAAGGCAAAACCTCGTGGTCGGGCTATTACTTTTGCAAAAGCGACTACAATCTCGCGAGCTGTAAATTAAAAGATTTATTACTTGGTCTTATTAAGAAGCTTCGAATATTAAAAGTTGGACGACATTTATCTAAGTTAAAGAGGGATAAATAGAAAGGACGAACCTCGCCTAAAAACAAAGCGTATAAAGGTCGAAGGTAATACACTAAAAAGCGTGCCCACTATTATAAAGATCACGAGCATGCCGCTAAAGACATCGACGACACTTTATACTTAGACTATAATGCATTATCTAAATCGAAAACCGATAAAAATAAAAACGTTAACGAGAATTATTATATCTTCAAAAACAAATTTAGTAAAATCCCTAATTTATACTAATGCGAAGATATCGGCTATATAGCATATATAATTAACTAATTTAATTTGTTTAAAAGCTTACTAATTAAAATTAAAAAGCATATTATTAAAATTAGAGAAAAGATATTATATACTAATGAAATAAAGATTGCTAAAATGAAGGTCGCGGGCGTTTCTTTGCTTTTGCTAAATACTTTATATATTTTTAATTTAAAAATAAATCTTTTTTTAAATCGAAAGATTTACTTTAATTAAAAATGCATTAAAGTTTTTAATAAAAATTTCATATAATTTATAAATAAAAACAAAAATATAATTCTTTAAATCGATATGAAAAAAGAATTATATTTTATATTAAAAATTATACTACGATTTTAAAGTATTAAAAAGATTGCTTTTCTAAATACCGCTTAAAATTTAAATAAAAGCAAATATAATAGTTCGTTTATTTTATTAGATTTCCTAAATCCGATTCGAGAAATAAAACCCAATAAATTAAAAAAGCCTTTTATTAATTTAAATTTAGAATCTAGTTCTTAACCTAAATTAATAAAGCCAGCCTTTAAACTAATTACTTTTAGAAAAAACTTCGATGAGAAGAAAAATAATAGCGACGAGCTTTGCTGCTATATAGCCCTCACAGCCGACGAGATTACGTAGCAGAAAGAAGTGGATGCCCTCGAAGAAGCAAGAAATAATCATTTTATGAAAAAGTTATTAAAAAAGGAAAAGGTTAATTATTATAATCTTATGCATAGACGATTCGATTATATAAGACTCGATTAACTCCGAAATTTATATAAGGTGACGAAGCTTAAAAAGCTAATTATTGTTTTGTTAAAAAGGGAAATTTGCAAAGTTTGCAAATTAACTAAGCTAAGGAATAGAACAAATAAAAGGCTAAGCCCTTAGAAGGAATCAATTCTTGCCTTAGTTTTAATTAATATTATAGAACTATTTTTGCCATCGTTAAAAAGAAATACATAGTTTTGTCAAGTTATTAATAACTTAACCCGTTGCATATAAATCTTGCTAGCCAAGACGAAATCGGATTTAATGCTGGGATTGGAGAAGTGGAAGAATCGAAAAGAGCTTGCAATTAGTTTGAAGGTTATAGTAGTAAAATCAAATAACGTAGTAGAAATTAAAGAGAAGCTTAACGAATAGTCAAAATAAAATATAAAAAAGAAACCGACGATAACGTACGAAGGATCGCACTAAAACGGTATTGCTAAAAGAAATATTTAAAAAATAAAAACTAATGTAAAATTATTTTTAAAGAATGTAGGATTTTCTTTAAAGTTCTGGGATTAAGCTGCAAAGTATAGCATGCAATTATAAAATATTATACTATATAGGCCACTCGTCGACGAAGTGAAACTTATCCCGAAAAGTGTATATATAGGGACAATCCTTAGTATAGACTACGTTAAGGTCTTCGGGTGCGTATACTATTCGTATATTAGTCCAAAGTCTTGGCCCGCAAGTACCATTAGCAAAAAGTTCTTAGATAGAGGAAGAGAAGGCGTTTTTATTAAATATAGCGAGGAAACGATGCAATAGCATTGGATATATGCCTTTAATTTAAGTAGGGCAGAAATGGCAAAAATAATGGACTTCGATAAAAAGCGCTAAAAAAGAGAACTCGATCTTCGAATACGAGAGAAGAGTGGAGTCCTATTATAAAGCACGTCCTTCGAGAGCTTTACATTAAGTGCATTAGCGACAAAAAAGCTAATCGGCCGGCCATTAAAGGAAGATGCTATTTCACTCATTACTACACTTTTAAAAAAGTTTAATAATTTTTTTATTAAAATATTATTTACTACTATATCTATTTCGAAATATTAAGAACTATAAGATAAATAACTATAAGCCGGGGAGATCCCTCCCCTCTCTATAATCGATAATGCCAAAGGGAAAGACAAGGAAATCGACGTAGCCCTCGCAAATAAAGAAACCGATAAATCCGTGATAAAAGACATGTTAAATAATAAACGATTAATACGATTAACGATGCGTAATTTAAATAAAGCCGGAAACACGAAGTCTACGAAGAAGAACTTGGTACAACTCGAGGCACGAAGCCAGGAGGAGTCCACTTTCGAGGACACTTCTATAACAAACGCTTTAAAACTAGTAGAAGTCAATAAAAGTAGCACCTATAGGGGAGCTACGACTGGATCTGAAAAGCGAAAGGACTATGATGCCGATAAGAGTGATCGAGCGAATAAAAGGGTCAAGGCCTTTATCGCAGCTTTTATTTAACATCGAATTATCGAACTAAAGATAGAAGTCGAAGAGTTAGCATTTATCGCTGCAGAAGGAACTATCGACATCACTATTTCGAAGTTCTACAAGGAAGTAGTCTTTAACTTAAAGTATGGCGACGAATAAAAGGAAGCTATAATAGAAGAAATTAGATCCTTAAAGGCAAATAGAACATGGACGGAGGAGAAGGCACCTAAAGGCACGAATCTAGTATTTACAAAGTGGGTCTTTATTATTAAAACAAACTCTAACGGATCTTTAAAATAATACAAAGCCCGCTTTATAGCTAAAGGATTTTCTCAAGTATTTAGTGAAGATTACATTAAGACCTTCGCATCTATTATGCGCATAAATATACTACATGTGTTCCTTGCTATAGTTGCTGCAAAGGACTTGGAATACAAATAATACGATATTAAGAACGCGTTTACTAAAGCGTCCTTGAAAAAACGCATTTACTTGTCCACCCCCGAAGGAGTCCTAGTTAAGAAGGAATATGCGCTAAAAGTGCTAAGAAGCCTATATAGCTTAAAATAATTAGCACGAGATTGGAATGCTCTTTACAAAGACTACTTAATTAAGCTAGGCTTCGCATAAAGCCTAGCGAATCCTTGTTTATTTATCTACACTAAAAAGGATATTAAACTCTTCGTTTACGTGGACGATATGGCTGCTGCCGCTAAAGATAACCGTGATCTAGATTAGTTCTACAACTCGATGCGCAAACGCTTTCATACCAAGCCTTTAGAGAAGATTAATAAGATCTTAGATATAAAAGTCTCGCGTAATCGCGCTACTAAAGAGTTGTTTTTAAATCAAAAATAATATCTAGAGAAAGTGCTATAGCGGCTCGGGCTACTAATGGAATCAAATTTTATAGGGAAACCGAAACTTACACCGATAATTGGAAAGTACGACAAACTTAAAGTTGCTAAGCCCGAAGAGAATAAAATCGATTGTATTAAATACTAGCAGAAAGTCGAAAGTGTGATATACGCTACAATCTTTATTAAACTAGATATAGCCTTCTATATTAGAAGATTAAATCAGCAACTACAAAACCCCACGAAACGACACGATAATAGAATAAAAGACCTCGGAAAATATTTGTAGATAATAATTAAGTAGAAAATTAAATATAGGCCGCCGATTGCTGCAAGTAAAAGGACTTATTTCATAGACTCGGTTTAGAAAATAAAGCTTAAAGCGAAAGTAAATAAACCAAACGCAAAGTCGCTGCTAATACTCTATTCTAACGCTAATTAAACAAATATAAAAGACTACAAAAGTATCTTAAAATACGTAGCGATATTATATAAAGGACCGATCTTATGGGAAAGTCGAAAGCAAAGATTAATGGCAACCTCGAGTATAGAGTCTAAATATATCGGCATAGCAACATGCTGCAAGCAAGGATAATAGCTCGCACAAGTTCTTAAAGATATAGGATTCCCCCAATATATTAAAAAAGACCCAAAGCTCGTCGATATAAAAGCTAATAACCAAAGTGCAATAGCATTAGTTAAAAACTTCCAATTTTATAAAAGATTAAAGTATATCGATATAAGCTATTATTATATTCGGGACTTAGAAGCTAAATAACGTATATCGATTATATATATTTCGACTAATAAAATAGTAGCTAATAGATTCACGAAACTATTGGAGAAGACTTTATTCGGGAGATTCAAAGGCATAATGGGCCTTGTTAACGAAAGGATCGCAGGAGCCGCCTAGATCCTTATATAGAAACGATAACTTTTAAAAACTGCCTTAAAAAAAGCACTCGCTTAAACAAGTCATAGTTTAAATAGAAGTTAAGTGCAAAGGAAAAATGGAATGGAGTCCAGTCGCATTATAGATGCCTGACAATTCAAGCCAAATTCTGGGTTTCCCAGAAATTAGCCTAATATTTAAAGCACCACAAATGAGGGACTTCAGCCTTAGGATTAGCGACGCCACTGGGCGTACTTACATTCATTTGGCTTCCATTTATTAAAACAAACACTAGAGATAAAAAGCACCCTAGATCCGATTCTAAATCTGAGTAAAAGTGTCAGAGTAAGTGGCAGATCTAGCCATAGGATCTAGTCAAGTAATTCAGGGGAGAGCCGTCGTACCGCGTCGGGCTTTCGAAATAGGTTTGGCTCTCGGAGGAACGTAGTTCCGGAGCGAGAAATAAAACCCCTTAAATGGCTATACTTAGGATCCTTAACTCTAGTCAATATATCATTCATATAGTATGCTTCCATAGTTTGACTTAATACTTCGAGATAATAATATCGATAGTTCCTTTTATAGCGATAAATACTAACTCTTCGACTTCTATTTCTAATTCGATAATTCGATATTAAATAAAAGTTGCGATAAAGGCTTTAACCCTCTTATTCGCTCGATTACTTTTATCAACATTATAGTCCTTTCGTTTTTTAGATCTAATTATAGCTCTCCTATAAATACTACTCTCATTAACTTCTATTAATTTTAAAGCGTCTATTATAAAAGTATTCTCGAAAATGAACTTCTCTTAGCTTCGTGCCTCGAGTTATATCGAGTTCTTCTCCGCAAATTTCGTATTTTTAACTTTATTTAAATTACGTATTATTAACTATATTAATCGTTTATTATCTAATGCATTTTTTATCACGGATTTATCGATTTTTTTATTTACGAAAATTACGTCGGTTTCCTTATCTTTCCCTTTAGCATTATCGATTATAAAAAAAAGAGGGATTTCCCCGATTTATAATTACTTATCTCGTAGTCCTTAATATTTCGAAATAAATATAGTAGTAAATAGTATCTCGATAGAGAAGTTATTAAACTTCTTTAAAAGTGTAGTAACAAGTGAAATAGTATCTTCCTTTAATAGTTGGCCGGCTAGCCTTTTTATCGCTAATGCATTTAATGTAAAGCTTTCGAAAAATATATTTTATAATAAAACTCCACTTTTCTCTCGTATTCGAAGATCGAGTTCTCCTTTTTAACGCTTTTTATCGAAGTCCATTATTTTTGCCATTTCTGCTTTATTTAAATTAGAGGCATATATCTAATGCTACTATATCGTTTCCTCGCTATATTTAATAAAAACGCTTTCTCTTCCTTTATTTAAAAACTTTTTACTAATAATACCTATAGGCCAAAACTTTAGACTAATATATAAATAGTATACGCACTCGAAAACCTTAATGTAATCTATACTAAAGATTATCCTTATATATATACCTTTCGAAGTAAATCTCACTTTATCGACGAGTGGCCTATATAATATAATATTCCACAATTATATACTATATTTTATAACCCAATCCCAAAACTTCAAAAAAAATCCTATATTCTTTAGAAATAATCTTACGCTAATTTCCATTTTTTGAATATTCCTTTCGGCAATACCGTTTTAGTACAATCCTTCGTACACTATCGTCGATTCCTCTTTTATACTTTATTTTAACCATTCATTAAACTTCTTTTTAATTTCTATTATATTATTTAATTTTATTACTATAACTTTTAAACTAATTACAAACTCTTCTCGATTCTTCCACTTTTCTAATCCCAACATCAAATTCGATTTCGGTTTAGCTAATAAGATCTATATATAGTAAGTTAAATTATTAATAATTTAATAAAACTATATATTTCCTTTTAACAATAGCAAAAATAGTTCTATAATATCGATTAAAACTAAAGCAAAAATTAATTCCTTCCAAAGGCTCAGCCTTTTATTTGTTCTATTCCTTAGCTTAATTAATTTGCAAATCCTGCAAATTTCCCTTTTTAACGAGACAATAATTAGCCTTTTAAACTTCGTTACCTTATATAAGTTTCGAAATTAATCGGGTCTTATATAACCGAATCGTCTATATATAAAATTATAATAATTAACCCTTTCCTTTCTTAATAACCTTTTCACAAAATAATTATTTCCTACTTCTTCGAAAACATCCACTTCTTCCTACTACGCAATCTCATTAGCTATAAAAGCTATATAGCAGCAAAGCTCGTTATTATTATCTTTCTTTTTATCGAAATCCTCTCTAAAAGTAATTAATCTAAAAGCTAGCTTTATTAACTTAAATTAAAAACTAAATTCTAAACTTAAATTAACAAAAAGCCTCTTCAATTTATCGGGTTTTATTTCCCGAATCGAGTCTAGAAAATCCAATAAAATAAACGAGCTATTGCGTTTACTTTTATCCAAATCTTAAATAATACTTAAAAAAGCAATTTCTTTAATGCCTTAAAATCGCAGCATAATTCTTAATATAAAATATAATCCTCCTTTCACATCGGCTTAAAGGACTACATCCTTATCCTTACTTATAAATTATATAAAATCTTTATTAAAGACTCCGATACATTTCCAATCGAAGCAAATCTTTCGATTTAAAAGGAAATTCATTTCTAAACTAAAAACGTATAAAGTATTTAGCAAAAGCAAAGAAACGCCCGCGATCTTTATCTTAGCAATCCCTATTTCATTAATATATAATATCCCTTCTCCAACTCTAATAATACGCCTTTTAATTTTAATTAATAAGCTTCTAAACAAATTAAATTAATTAATTATATATACTATGCAGCCGATATTTCCGCACTAGTATAAATTAAAGATTTTACTAAATTTGCTTTTGAAAACGTAATAATTCTCGTCAACGTCCTTATCTTTATTAATTCCCAATTTAAATAATACACTATAGTCTAAATATAAAGTATCGTCGATATCTTTAATAATATGCCCGTAATCTTTATAATAGTAAGCACGCTTCTTAGTGTATTGCCTTCGATCTTTATACGCTTTATCTTTAGGCAAAGTTCGTCCTTTCCATTTATCCCTCTTTAACTTGGATAAATATCGTTCAACTTTTAATATTCGAAACTCTTTAATAAAACCAAGCAATAAATCTCTTAATTCATAGCTCGCGAGATTATAATCGCTTTTACAAAAATAATAGCTTAACTATAGGATTTTGCCTTTCGCTATATATGCAGCTTTATTTAAAATAAATCTTCAAATTATAAATGCATTTACTTTACCGTTAATCTTAAACTTAGCTAATTTTAAAACGTATATTTTCTTATATAATTTTAAATAAAGTTAAGTATTTAACGTATCGCAAATAGTCTCGAACTCCTTTAGCAATCTTTCGATAAAGTATTTGAGCATCTCCTCCTCGCTATAAAATCTCGCTAAATTAGCAAACATAACTCTCCTTTTTATTTCTATTAATATAGTTTAAGTAAAGTCGATTATTATTAAAACTATATTTCCATCGATATCTCTACTATATTAGAAGGAAGTAATTCGCTTAATATTTTTGCGATTTTTTTATAAAGTAGTCGTGTTATATTTTGCTTAAAAATAATCCCACTAGTCTTTAGCGAAGTAATATAGTCGTACGAATTCCTTATCGATATCGCTAAGTACTCTCAATATTTTCAATTTGCATACGGCAAATATCTTCTTATACTTCTCGGATTTCGTTTCGTTAAAGGAGCTTAAGCCAAAGTTCTTTCCTTTTAAAAGTTTCAATCCTTCGAGGCTTCTACGCAATGCCTCCATATTTTCGGCTGCGGTTTTAGCAGTATTTGGAGAGAGTCCTAAAGCAGAACTACTTGCTGGCATAAGCGAGTCTGGGAGCTGGGGGTATATGGCCGCGTACTATTCGAGTATCTTATGAATAGCGTACTCCCAGCCTTTACTTTCGAAATATAATTCGACTTCTTCGAACTAGCCTATATAATTAAGTCTCATTAAAATTAAAAGCTTCGTCTCGCTCCATAATTCGCTATTAAATTCCATATCGATAATAAATTATAATGCGGGAAAGGAAATAAAATATATGGAATTTAAACTATCGAAACGTAATCTAAATTCAATAAATCTATAAACTTATTCGAGTATTTTTAAACTATCGAATCGTAGTCTAAATATAGTTAAATCTGCAGATTAATTCGATTAATCGGTTTATTATATAGTAGTGAAAATTAAATTATTCCATAATCTATCTTCTTCACTATTGGAGTAGTACTCTAATCCCGATACTTTCAATCATATAGCCTTACCTATTTCTTCGTGCGAAGGGTCTAGGACTTTTATAGTTCGTAGCACTTTCTAATTAAATCACCCACAATAATACTTCTATATTTGCTAGCTACTACTCCCCTCTAATTAGAAGTCTTATTAAATTGCCTACTAACTCTCAATCGCCGACACGAGAGGGTTCTAAAGGCAATCAATTGTTAATTATTAAATAGCAACCGAGCATTATAACTTATTAAATCAGACTGTGGAAGCACACTATATAAATAATATATTGACTAGAGTTAAAGATCCTAAGTACAGCTATTCAAAGGGTTTTATCTCTCGCTCCGGAACTACGTTCCTCCGAGAGCCAAACCTATTCCGGAAGCCCGACGCGGTACGACGGCTCTCCCCTAAATCACCTGACTAGATCCTATGGCCAGATCTGCCACTTACTTTAACATTAATAAATATATAAAAGAGAAAGCATTCTTTTACGTAGTCCCGCGGCTAAATAGTTACGATATACTACTAAAGCTTCTTTAATTTCGGAAATAGAACGTATGCTTATATTTTAAACTCGATAAAATTAAGATTTTTTTTACGAATACTATTATTAAAAACCGATTTATAACTCGAAACCAAAAATTGGATTACTAATCCGTATCGGCAATAGCCTTTGCTGCCTTGGCCCGTAAAGGCAAGAAATAACGAGTAGTAGAAGTATTTTTAGCTATATTATTAAATATTGAAAAATCTTTTTTTTAAAAAATCTCTACGAACTCAAAAACTAAACTTACGAATTGGAACTTAGATTTTACAAATTTATTTAATCCAAAAAAAGCCGAAAAGCTGCCGCTATTACAAGGCCTTGGAAAAGATTACTATATCGAGTTAGAAAAAGTAAATAGTAAGGATTTAAAAATTCCTTGGGGCTCTTTATATAGTATATCCCGGGATAAGCTTTTAATATTATAGAAAACTTTTACGAATTTATTAAATAAAGGTTTTATTTAAGTCAGTAACTCGCTTGTTACAACGCTAGTACTATTTGTAAAAAAGGTAGAAAATGGCTTACGGTTTTATATTAATTATTATAGCTTTAATAAACTAATTTGCAAAAATCGTTACTTATTACTTTTAATTTACGAGACGTTACGAAATATTTTATAAATACGCTAGTTTATAAAACTCGATATTAAAGCCGTATTCTATAAAATATGAATTACGGAAGAAAACGAGTGGCTTACGGCTTTTCGAACTCGTTACGAACTTTATAAATAGTTAGTTACTTTATTCGGATTTGCAAATACTTTTAGTATTTTTTAGAAATATATTAATTAGGCATTACGAAATTATTTGGACGAGTTTTGCTTTATTTATATTAACGACATTTTTATTTATACTTTTGGAAGCTAGCTTAATTATTAGGAAAAGATTCGTAAAGTATTTTAACGACTTCGCGAAGTAAGCTTATAATTAAATATTAATAAATACGAATTTAAAATTATATTTACGAAATACTTTAGATTTATTATCGAAGTAAGCTATAATTTACGAATAGATTCGGCCAAGGTTTTTGCAATTATAAATTAGCTAATATCGACGTTTATAAAAAATATACGAAATTTTTTAAATTTTGCAAACTTTTATTAATATTTTATTAAAAATTTTTTAAAATTTATAACGTTATTTACGAATTTAATAAAGTATAACGTCCCGTTTTTTTAAGCTAAAAAAGCCGATTTAATATTTTTATAGTTTAAAAAATTATTTATTTCGGCTTTAGTATTAGCTTAATTCGATTCGGAAAAGGAAACGCTAATAGAAACGAATACTTTCGAATGGAGTATAAATGGAACTTTTTTTTAGTTTAATATTAACGGTTTTTTACGATCGTGTATATATTTTTTACGAAAGAACTTATTCGCAGAATGTAATTACGAGATTTACAATAAGGAAATACTAGCTATTATTAATTATTTATAAGAATAGAACGTTGAATTACGAAGTATAAAGTAATTCCGAGTTTTTACGAATTATAAGAATCTTGAATACTTTATAACGGCCCGTAAATTTATAAAGCGGTAAATGCAATAGTCTTTAGTTTTTTCTCGTTATAATTTTATAATTACTTACTAATCGGGGAAGGATAATTTATAGGCAAACGCTTTCTTTAAAAGGGAGCAGGATATGCTTACGAATAATACGAACGATCGATTGCAATTTCGAATAATATAACTAATTAAGCCTAATATAATACGAGGCCGCCATAATCGTATTATAGCTTCCTTGGTCATTACTCGCAACTAAGAAGCTAGGGAAGCTATAGTAAAGTTAGACCCGCTCTCCTTTTTACACTTTTTTCCGAATAATTTATAGATTTTATAGAAAATAGACTTGGAAACGAATTATAATTACTAGCAAATAGCGCAAGTTATTTATAACGAGGAAAGAACGTTTCTATTCGCGTTAGGCGTTCGTGTTTCGATTTTAGAATACTTTTTATTAAGTTCCGGCTTACTTCTTTTTCGCGAGCGATATTGGGTTTTAAATTCGAACGAGTTACGAATAAGAATTATATAAGTTATATATAATTCGATAATTATTAGCTATTTAGAACGCGAAAGTATAATAGTAGTACTAATGCGCTAGTTTTTCTAGCTCGGAATATTATAAACGATCCGAAGATTCGTTTGTAACTATGATTTTTGCAAATGAAATAAGTTTTAAAAAAATTATAAGCAAAAGTTTTTAAAGCCGCTATTAATCTCGAACTAGTTATAAAGAAAGATTTTTATCGACTTTATTACGTAATTGCTAAAAAGCAAAAGTTTTATTAATATTTTAATAATTACGAATTATTTAGAAAAAAAAGCGATTTTCGAGCTTTACCAAAATATAATTACGAAAGCCGTAGCGTAAATCTTTATTCGTATTTTCTATAGTAACCACGGACTACCGTCCGCAATAGTCTTTAATAAAGGCCCCTAGTTTATAAAAGCTTTATAAACTCGAGTTTATTAGTTTTTATACATTAATCGGCGTTTATTTATAGCTTTTCACTCGGAAACGAACGATTCTACGAAGTATATAAACTAAATACTAAAATCGTTTTTTTAAGCATTCGTTAATTATATTTAAAACGATTAGTCTCCGCTTTTACCAATTACATAATTTGCAATCAATAATCGGGACTTTTTATTAACGAGGGTTAGCCCGTTCTTTCTATTCTATAATTATTATATAAATCCATTAGAAATTATAAACGATTTACGAATTAAAGCGGGGCGTAATTCTATTTAATAAGCAGACGCTATCGTTCGTAAACTACGAGAAGCAACGGATTAGGCATAATTTGCTATAGCTACTATTTAATAACGCTAAGAAAATTTAGCGAATCGTTCCCAATAATAAAGTTTTAATTACAAAATAAGAAATAAAGTTTGGCTAAGTTTGGAAAATATTAATACAAATCGCTTATCGAAGAAGCTAAATACTAAATATGTAAAATTTATAATTACGGAAGTTATTAAATTTTATAGCTATTATTTAAATACATTTTTTAAAATTAAAAACGTTTTCCACTTCAATTTACTACGGTTTGCGGCTATCGATTCCTTGCCGTATTAAGTTATAGACGATTTACAGCCTTCGCTATAAATTATTGCGAACGAGGATGAATACGGTATAGAGACTATATTGCAAGAACGCTAGAAACGCTAAGGCCATAGATGGAAGCTAAAGTATTTAGTAAAATGGGATAGTTACGCTCGGCCAACTTGGGAACTAGCGCTTGCATTAAAGGATACGGAGGCCTTGGACGTTTACGAGGCCCGTAAAGATTCGTCACGGGCCGTAAAACCTCCTAGTGACCCGTCCCGGGCCTTTAAAGGGGGGTAATGTGACGGGTTAAACCCTTGGATAGCACTCGGCTACGTACGAGCCTCGTTACTTATCTAACCGTCCGCTAGCACTCGCAACGGCCCGTAAACACTTTATTGCGGCCTACTTGAACCTTCCTTCTTCTTCTCTTCTCTTTATAAAGTTCTTCTTGTATTTATATAGTAGTTCGCAATTGAGCATATTCGATTTAGCCTATTATAATTATAATAATATTATAAAATATATCCTTAATGCGAAAGGCTCCTATCGGCCCCCAACCCCTCGGACTAACTTTAACCTTTAACCTTCCTAACCTCTAACTTTTTAACACCTAACCTTTTAACCTCTAACTCTCTTCAGCCTTATTATTTTCAAAGTACTATAGTAATATTATAGCAGTACTTTAAAAGTATTGCAAAAGTACTAAGATTTTACTTTAATTATAAGGTCTACGGTTAAATGTCGGGTGAACATTAGGTGCTGAAGTCCTCACTCTAAAGTCAGGCAAGCGAGGTGCACATAAGCTCATGTGCACGTCCACCGGATCTGCCAACCGAGCGTGGCTTTTGTGACAATGAGCTAATGGCTGGAATCCAGAATACCTTGTCCATCTTGAAAACTGGGGATGTACGATTATCTTTGCACATATCTGTGTTCATGCTTACTCGATGATTATCCTTTCTATTGCAACGTGGCCGGTTGCCTTGTAGGGCTTACGAAAGACTGGGCCCGATTTCGTAGGCTAGATAAAAAGGGGCATCACGTGGCAGGCTTCGCTTATGGTACACCAACCAAAATGGGCAAGGGCCACGGTGACTAACTTGAACGGACTTGTCTTGAGTCAATTGCGTGTCACTCTATCGAGACTAGACGCCGAGTCTTGCGAGGGGGTCTTGTCGATATGATGGGACAAATAAATGTGCTTTTGGCCCGAGATACAAACCTCCCGAAGTCAGAAGACGAGGAGCATAATGAGGAACACGAAGCTATAGACAAGTTAGCGTCTGAGCAAGACTTGTTTGTGTACGAAGAATAAGTTGAGGCATTGAGGGCTTTTTTCTCAATTCTAGTTTGCAGGTCATGCACAATTTCTGCAATGTGCACTTGTTGTATTGGGGACTTGGGTTGAGGATAGCTGTAATTTACTTCCAATAGGCACAACATACATCCATAATCCATCCCATCTCAGGGCTCTCAGTTTTTCAGAGTCGTCATAACTTATGTTTCTTTGTATGCTTGCTTGGCTAAAAGAATTACATGATTTATATCAATCCAGACCATGGCATATTCATAAGAAGGTCGAGCAGGGGAATTAGACTTCTGTCCCTTCTTACATTCTAAGTCTATGAGGCAGAAAGATAACATCTGTTAAGCCTTCCTAATGAATGAGCGAAAAGCTCGAAATGGGTGAGAAAACCTGCTTAGAAAAAATCCGAGCCCTAAGGGTTGACTCAATTCAGTCTAAGTACCATAATATTTCTTAACATTGATTAACGAAGCCGCTAGGCCGAATTCTCTTAGTCTCACTTCTCATACGGCCCAATATTCTATTCTTCTTTTCTTTTCCCTCTCCACAAATAACTTATATTGTCTCTACGTACAACTACTAAAATTCACTGTGTTCCACCGCATTGATTTAAAACACACCCGCTATGGATATCGATTTCGGCAACGCGGTACCGGCGCAAGATGAACCGAGCGCAATGGTAAGCAAAATGTGCTTCAGACAATGAGGGTCTTTGGCCGCGACCTCTACCTAAAACAAATCCTTACAGAAATTGTGCTAATCTATGATGCAGCAAGAAGCCTCAGACTTGGGGGTCAACTACCTAGTCAATGCCACAATCCATGGTCTGAATACTTCATTCGGAGAGCAGATACAAGTAGGACAGACTGTAGTCGATCACATTGCTCAGGAAGCCACTGCCTTCCAATTCCAGATTGGCGCTGCCAACCAGACGATTGAAGCTGCCCGGGCAACTGACAATGTTCAGTTATTTTTCGACACAGGTGCCCGCCTGGAGGTCCTTAATGGCGCGCTTCAAGCACTCGAAAGGATTTCGTTCGGGGTCCAGCAGTCTTATCACCAATTTCAAACCCAGATTGCCAGAGATGATGCCCATGTCAAAGCTACGTTCGACGACTTGGTTCAGGCGATCAGGAATCAGGAAGCAGAGATCATGTCGCTCAAGTTTATCGTGGGAACTCAGCGATACGCCACGAAACTCGACGTCAAAGCCGTTGCGTCTCTTAAAGAACAGCTTACCACTCTGAGATGCGAAATGGCGGGATCCAGTAAACCTTCTCCAATCGACCAACTAAAGACTCAGAGCAGCCAGGAACGAGGGAAGGGCCCTCAGACTCATGTTAAGACCGTTGCAGAGCGAAGGGGAAGGGCAGCTCTCTGGTGTGATATCGCGTCACTTCCGAAAATGGACTTAAGCTATTGGAACCAGAATTCTTGGGGATATATTTAGGACGTGTATTGAGACTGCACATAGGCTGGCACAGATTTCAATAGATTCCAGTGCTCGCTGAGAAATTCCATAGTCATTAATTTTGTAATGAGATTGACTAATGTGCCGCGAAGAAAATCTGCAGCGAAGAAAATCTGCATTATCTTTCCCTAAGATCAACACTTCTTGTTAATGCAAAGCAAATACTCAAAGCTCACCAGCTGGAACGTTCTCAGTATGACTGACAATGATGCACTTGCAAAAAATAAAAATAAAAATAATCCCATAGCCCTGATTAATATGGGTCATATGGTCAAAATAAGGTCCGAATCGTCAGACTAGCGCGTCACCATACTTTGATAGATGCGGGACTGCCAGTTGGTTCCCGCGGTACAAGGCAAGGAGTTATAGTATAGCCGTATCAAACCATATATTTTCTTTCAACCCCGTCACTTAAGGCCAGAGCAGATGAGGGTTTGGAGTTGACTCCCAAACAGAAACTACTTCAAGCTATGGCGAGGGATGATTGCCTATATAGAATTCGTTCTTCTTCTGTATATACGAGAATAACATAACTCATATTACAAGGAAGTACATTGCAGAACTTTAAAGATTCTTCCTAAGATATCACAGTAGATGGCCGTGATCTATAACTCATAAATAGGGAGAAATTAAGAATGTTTGAGCTATCAACCCGACACTCCGCACCCAGCAAGTTGAGTCCTGACGCTAACTTAGAACTCCCTACTAGAATTGATTTTTAAACCGCTTTGAAAGCAGACAAATGATAAAGGTAGCGTACTTGACGGGCTAGCGGGTGGCCGATGAATAGCGCGCGCCGTCAGCGGTCCCAAACTTTCAATTTCCTCTGCACTTTGTGCAAATAATTTGGTAGAAACTAGAAACAATTGCATTTTGGACTGAACTTTTGGCCACCATGGGAAGTATAACAAGCACGAAACGTCGAGAGTATCCTTCTTGAGCCAAATCCCTAAATACAAACCTTTGAACCTTGAACCAAGTCGAAACTCACAACACCAACAAAGGACGTTTGAATAGTATATCAATATGGAGCCTGCAAACATCATCAAATTCAAGCTAGCTGATGGCTGCGGCCGGATCATCCAACTACAATCATCCGATCATGCCCACATGATGCAGGCTGTCCTACTGCAAATCGACGATTTCTTGACTCATCCGGACCAGCACGAACCCGTTCTGAGATTGCAGATCACCAGGGAGGCACCATACTGTAGAGCTCTATCTGAAAATGAAAACAACTTCGAAGAACTCTGGGCACCTTGTTCGAGCAATGAGACATCAGTGTCGAACACCGAGTCCGAAGCGGAGACGATGATGGAGGAGGATCTCGAAATGGAGGAAGAAGAAGAAGTTCAAAGCGCGGAAGTAAAAAGGGGGAAATACCCTAAGATCACCGTCAAGACTAGTAAGGACTACCCCATGTCTGCTCGCAAGATCATAACCCGAAAGTTCAATAAAGAAACTGCGAAGATAAAGTATTGGAAGCAAATGTACGAAGACTGCTCAAAACAACTAGAAGCCGCCCAGGAAGACAAAAATGACAAATTCGGGAGGTGGATGGACAAGTACATAGAAGAGGTTCAGGAACGTCAGAGCGAGAGGCGTGGATTCGAAACGAGCTTGGAAAAGCAGGAGGAGCAAATTGAGATAAAGAACGACATGATCGAAAGATTGCAAGAGCAAATCAACCACTTCCGGGAGTTGTGTCAGAAAACTAAAAAATTTGTTAACGACGTGAACAAAATCGATGCCGAGCAAAAAAAGAAAATCAAGAACCTCGAGCGTCAGATAGAGAACGCTCTGTTCAGAAAAGGCAAAGAGATTGGGCGCTTGGAGGATGAGCTGGAGAAGAGACGTGAATTGGAGGATGAGGTGCTGAGTGGGTTCTGGGAGGAGGAGGGCCAGAAAGATGCGCGAATTGATGAGTTGGAGTGGATGCTTGTGAAGCATGGCATTGCGACTGCGAAGGAAATACCAAAGGAGATAACGGAAGCAGCAAAGAAGAGAGCTGAGCGGCATGAACGCTTCATGAAGGCAAGGACACTGCTCTTCTGCTCCACGATATAGGACGGATTTCCCATGTACTGTCATTGCGATCTTAGCAAAAAATATTGTGTAATTAGGGATTGTCCAAAACTTGCCGTGCTAGAGAATTAATGACGTGTCACCGCGACTCCACCAGATGCAATTCAAAGGTCTTCATAGCTAATACCACTTGTGAAGTGAAGCAGTAGTATACACGGCCGCAGCCCACGTGCCATCCCATCGCGCATCCATGCTTGCTATTGAGACATTCAAAGAAATCTTGTTCCCATCTATCCCATCCACCAAATGCCATATTATACCAACTCGCTCGTAACGTTTGAGAACTCGCCCTTCTCCAGCTTCGTCTTCCAGAAGATGGGGTTCGTATCGTTGAAGCCGTGTTTGACCCATCCGTCCTCCTTCACATGATACAAGTTGATGAAACCGCCCGAGTATGCGTCTCTGTGGGTAGCTGCCAGGATACTTCTGCTTCCCAACTCCAGCGCCTCCTTCTCAGTCAAGTCGTATCGGTATTCGGCATCCAGCACACCATACGCGAATGTTTGACCTGAACCAACACAGAAGAGATTTCCACTGAGTCGTGTGCCATCCGAATCGATGTAATAAAGAGCAGGGCCTTCCTGAGGGGTGACACCTGCGCACATTGTTCCCATTGATAGTCCCATTCCTTTGTATGAATATACCAAATTGGCAAGGATTTTCGACGCTGCCGCTACCGAAATACGACGCTTATGGCGAAGCTCGTGGAGTCTACATTGCATTCCGAGGTACGCAAGCCAGTATTGACAGTCCTATCATTGAACTGTTAGTTTATCTTCCAAGGGTATTCGAGAAGCGTTGTGCAGCGAAAGTAATGCATGAACCTACAGCAGCACCTCCAGCCATTGTGCCCAGTAAACAGTTGTTGATCTCGATAACTTTCTTCACGGTTTGACTCGCGATCCAGTTACCAGCCGTAGCTCTTGAATCTGTCGCAACGATAATACCGCCTTGAAATCTGAATGCTAATGTCGTGGTACCGTGTGCGATCTTGATTGGGCAGTTGGGGTTGGCATGGTCATCTGTTGCTGCGCGAAGCCAGGCCGAGGGCTGAAGGGGACAAAAAGGTCAGCATACATTCATCACGAAGGTTTCAGAGCTTTAGAAGCTCAGGACCAGTTCGGAGACAGGATTAGATACGTACTTGGGCCACAGGGGGCATGGCAAACTTAAGGGACAAGCTTGGTCCAGGTTGGTAGAGCTCCAGCTGATCCTCCTCCGAGTACTCCTTCTCAAACATCGGCTTGCTATATTGCGCTACGAGAGTATCCATCTTGTAATGTTGTGGAGGGGTGATATGAGGGAGGGAGAAAGCGTTGTAGGATGGTTTGAAAGGTAGCAGGTCGTTGGCGTTGATGGAGCTTCAGGCAGAGCTCGACTCGCGTCAACTGTCCGTTTCGGCTGCCACCAATAATCTTACTGCCTTAGGTACTAATCACCCTGTCACGTGATTTTATATGCCCCCATTCACCCAATTTTCTTCGGTCCCCCCTCATTCACCTCCATTTTCGCCCAGAACTAGCCCAGTACATATAAATCCCAATAAGCAAAACATCCAACATCAATCCGTCCAGGCTAACGTCGACGCAGCCACCCTCCGGCGGATTGGTAACGTGGGACTATTTCCAAAATCCTAAATGGTCCGGGTTCTCATGTTCGGTCGATCAGACAATGCTACGCGCCGACACGCAGGCCTACGGGTACATGCTCTTCCAGAGATGGTCCTGATAAACCCATGAATTGCTCCTGCGTCGAAGATCACTGTCAGATTCAGAACATATCGATGAAATGGAATGATATGGTCACCAAAAGCAATGATATAGGCACGATGGATACCGTAGTGTCATTTAATAGGTTGACCAAGCGGCCACTCGATCCAAGGCTTCCAATCTTCACTCAACTCCCTGCCGATAGCTCTCAGCAGGTTCTCCCCAACACCTCCAAAGTACCAACAAGAATTGATTCTTTTTAGCAGTACGCAGTAGTGTGCTAAAATCACCAGTGCCTCTGGTTTGCGTTGGTGTAGCAGCTCGAGGAAATGTTGTGAGACGGTGCCAGGCCATATGTACACAGCTGCGACCTTCAGCACCGTATTGTATAGCGCACAAGGCAAAGCAGCTATTCTACGAAGCTCATCAAGAGCCAAGCGACATGCGTCTAAGTCTTTGTCATCGGGGACGGACGAGAATGTTGTTGGCTGCAGTAACTTGTGGATTCTGACAAGATGAATGTCCTCAGGATTCCTATCATAGTCGGTCGGTGCACTTTGAGTGAGTAATGGACTGAAAGGCCCTTTAGCGAGGTCATTCCATGTCCGCCCCAGAAGAGTGACCAATCCCCTAAGTGAATGAAACCAATGAGGATGTTTGTTATCCAGACTCGGGATGCAATTCGAAACGTCAAGCGATCCCGATACAGCAAGCATATATGGAACCACAAAGCCGGCAAAAGCAAAGACTGCATGGATGCTTTCAGGTTTCTTACTTGAGAGTAAGTGACGGAAAGGTGGAATTCCCTTGTTCTCCAAGCGCATTGCAGTCTGGAGAAGTTCTGCCCTGCGTACTGTCTGCAGTATCGACAAATGCAACGCAGAGACAGCTAGGATACCATGCATGAGGAAGTCATGATATAGCGCCATTTGCGGAATATCTACTTGCCAAACATGTATATTTCTCGGTTCAGCGAAAGAAAGGCAGGCGAAAGAGGTGTAATGATGTAGTAACTCGAGGCTTTTGATATCTAATGGCGAGCTTCGCAAACAAAGATCAAATGTTGGTGGGCTGATCGGGACTGGTATTCTAGGATTGGGAGCTTTGCGTGTTGGTATTGGACAGGTGTGTGGTATTGACGGAGTAAGGAGTTCCAGGCTGCAGGAAAGAAAGTTCCGGTTGCAATTTGAACAAGACGGCTTCCCCTCATCACACTGGAATGGTTAGTCTTCACGCTTACAATAACGTGGCTTCGGATCTCCAATCTTACTCACCTTAACATGCCGTTTCTTACATTGATTACAACCCATTCGAGTCTTTCGATGAAGCCTCCTCATACCGTGCAGCTGTGAGCTCTCTCAGCACAAACGTACCCTCGCGGCGCCGAGCAGAAATCGTCACCAGATTCAGCCTCTAGCTTTATTTTTAATAGACATTGATATGCAAGACTGGAACATATATTCAAAGTAGTAAAAAGACCTTGAACAGCATCGGATGAAGAAGATTTGAATGCAGAAGACCCAGTTTCGTGTTGCCCCTATCTTACTCGAGGCTAAACAGCACCTCGTTCCGAACGATCCCTGATTGGCTAATTCCATCGCTGCGCTAGCTCTTCCGATTTAGGACTAGGCCATCTACCTAAAAACGTGACCTAGTCTTCAACTTCAACCTCAACCTCATCCTCTTCGCATTCAAGTCCAATGCCTACGATAATCACATGCAGGCGACAACTATAGCGCCTTGATCTGATCAAGGCCAAACAAGTTTGTTGAAGACAAGTAAGTCATTTGTAAAGGTGAAAGTGGTAGCACTAGTGCCCAGGTTTGTCGAGGTTGTACAGCAGGCTGCAATCCATCGAGACGCGTTCAATCGCGAGCTGCTCACCTTTAGCGCTTATGACGTTCACTGCGTTTGTCCTTCTGCCTCTTCTTGCGTAACTTCCAGGTTAGCATTTCTCGACTTTGACAACTCCTATCTCAATCCAACATCTACACTCAAGAGTGCTGTACTCCTTGGAGCCTGCACCACGCCACCATGGATGTCGTCATTCGCAGTGTGCCAGAGCAAAGTGGTAATAACCAACTGAGAGAGTTCCTCCGTCCTTACTTCGACCGACTCTCGATTCGCAGCCGGAGCGTCAACTACAAAAATACCTACAACTTCAACCGAGCATTTTTGACGTTTTTGCGTGCTGAGGATGGTGAGCGCTTTCTCTTGCATCATGGACAAAAACAACGGCCACAAGGAAGTGTGACCTCGACTCCAACCGACCCCCGTCTATACAAACAGCTTCGCTTCCTCGGACGAAACATCTATTGCGAGAAAGATACACACGATCCGAGTCCTGCCGCCTTGCGAGTACTTGAACGAGAAGAAAAGGAAATTCTGGCTGGGAAGGATCCGAGAAAGCCAGGAGACCAAGATATTTTTCCGATGAACTTCAACGTATCTTCAATATCATGTGGAATTTTGACATACAAAGAATCTGAGCTTGTTTTTGTTCCACATTGCCTTGTCCAGGTTCCCGGGGCAGTTCAATTTGGCCGGAGAAGTATAATGCTCACTTTGGAGTCTAATCTTCGAATCGACTTCATCTATTCGGCGATACAGTCTACCACAATAGAAATCGAACCCAATCCTTCCTTCATAATCTCGATGGCCGAGAGTCCTCGTTTCTTCGAGAAAATTTTCGATCCTGTAAAAATGCTCGCCGCCGTGTTGCGTTCGACACGAATATCAGCGCCCGGATCGAGAAACAGAGGACCCGAGAGACACCGTCTTGCCTATTTGAGTCCAGATCATAAACCAATTGCAAGTCACTGTCTCGTATGGAAGATCAATATTCAACGCGCGACAACAATCGGACGGAATTGGTTGAATGAGGACACTAGCACCAAAATGCAAAAGCTGGAGAGAGCCCACCAAACTCCGAGGATGGTCCAACGTCATATTAGAACACTTCAGCCAAGTCTGCCCTATGTTGCGGCGTTTGAGAGGCTCAATTCAGTTCTATCAAGTCTGAACTGCCCTTTCCCGTTCGCGCTAGCATTTCAGGTCCAAAAGTTGGCAGAGAATAATTACCTTCCTCCATCGACTGTCTTGGGAATTCTCAACCCGATTGCAGAAATGCTTGAGCGATCGGGGCCAGCGACATCAATTCTCGCTATCCGTCGACTCTTCAATCAGATTGTCTTCCCTGGTCCGAATGTTGACAGCAACGACTTCGAAATCACAACTTTGCTCAAGCTTTTGAAAGAGAATGAGGAACAGGTAGCCAAGTACTCATCTACAGGTTTGTCGATTTACGATCAGGCATCAAGAAACATTGCTATCATTCATCGTGTGAAGGTGACACCAGTAGGCACATACCTGTATGGACCAGAGGCCGAAAGTAATAATCGCATTCTGCGGAAGTATCCAGAGAACCACGATTCCTTTCTACGAGTCCAATTCTGCGAAGAAGATGGTGGCCATTTCTACTTCAACCAGAAGGTGTCTTATGAACGTATCCTCCACGACCGGTTCAAGCATATACTTGAGAATGGTATCACCGTCGCAGGACGGACCTTTACCTTTCTCGGCTTCTCGCATTCTTCTCTACGCATGCATAACTGTTGGTTTGTCGCCCCATTCGTACAGGATGGCGCCTTGATTCTGGATCGAGACATTATACAGGGTTTGGGCAACTTTCTTCCCCTCCAGTCCCCAGCAAAATGTGCTGCCAGAATTGGGCAAGCTTTCTCTGACACGCGGACTGCGGTGCCGGTTGATCCTGCCATTGTCAAGACAATCGACAATGTGAAGCGTAACGGCCGAGTATTCAGTGATGGTGTTGGCACGATCTCATTATCACTCCTTGCAAAGATTGGCAAACACCTACCAAGAGCTCGTCGAACTTTGCCCACTTGTCTTCAGATCAGATACAAAGGTACGATGCCCATAGTAGTCGTGTAGATTGAAACGACTTGCTCCAAATATTCCAAGCTCAAAATTGCAGATCAACATTACTAATCAAACCGAATAGGCGCAAAGGGCATGGTATCACTGGATAGTCAGTTGCAAGGAGATGTTTTGTGTCTGCGGCCTTCCATGATCAAGTTCGAGGGTTCGGACTCAAATGATCTAGAGATCTGCGATGCGAGCTACAAAGCGTTGCCAGCATTCCTTAATCGGCAACTCATCAAGATCATGGAGGATCTGGGCGTGGACGACGGCTTCTTCGTGGATCTGCAGAATGACGAAGTGAATCGTTTGCGCATGATTACCGAGAGCCCTCTAAACGCGGGGACGTACCTGCGCAAGCAATCGATAGGCGTAAACTTCGAATTTCCTTCGCTCATCTCTCATCTCAACATGTTAGAGCTTGACTTCAAAGCGGACGGCTTCCTTCGCGACGTTTTCGAAGTCGCAATACTGGGTGATCTTCGCAAGTTGAAGCATGCGACCAGGATTCCGGTTCCTAAAGGTGTGCATCTTCATGGTGTTATGGATGAAACAGGACTGCTCCAAGAGGGCGAAGTCTTCTGCATTATTAAGGCGGAAGGTGTGCTCTCAGTCATCTCTGGAGAGAAGCTGGTCGTCACAAGATCTCCCGCACTCCATCCCGGCGACATTCAGCTTGCTAAAGGCATATTGCCTCCTGCTGACTCGCCACTAATGAAGCTATCCAATTGCATTTGCTTTAGTCAAAAGGGTAGTCGAGATCTCCCAAGTCAATTGAGCGGCGGTGACCTTGATGGAGATCGCTACTACGTATTTTGGGATGAGAGAGCTATACCCAAGCAGACCTTCGAACCAGCAGATTATAAGGCGAAGACCACAATTGATATCCAACGCGCTGTGCAGCCTCGCGACATAACAGACTTCTTTATTGAGTATATCCAGGCGGATCAACTTGGTCGCATCGCGGTTGGACACCGAGTCTTAGCCGACCAAAAGGAGTTAGGTACATTGAGTCCGGAGTGCATCACTCTAGCTGAACTACACTCTGATGCAGTAGATTACACCAAGACTGGCATCGCTGTAAGTGCCTCTCACTATTCATATTCCCCTTTGCAACATGGGCAAGCAAATATACGTTTCTTCCTTGTGCACGCTCTAATATTGCATGCTTCTCGTCTTCTCAGCTTAGCCTATCTTCCAGCATCGCATTTTGACTAATATTTTGCAAGCCTGACTTAACATTGATCCCTTTCTATGGCCCATGGCGTCCCGATTTTGAGGCACCTGGACCGCATGTCGAGATTGAGAAACTTGAAGGCGTCTCATTTCGCACTATCCCTTCACTGACAAATCCTTCTACCGGTGATGAAGATGACGACTTCCCAAGCTACCGATATTACGAAAGCGATAGAATTATTGGCAAATTGTACCGAGCTATCGATGAGAGAGCAATCTTCGAGGAGATTCAACAGCGTGCAATGAAGGTCGGCACTAATAGCATGTCAACTATCATTGATACCGTGTGGGAGCATGTTCAGGGTGCTTGCGAGCTTATTCAGTGGAAACACTTGATGAGTGATGCTCGCAGCATCCGAGAAATGTAAGCATACTCTTCTTCTGTCACCCTACTTTCACAGCATCGTCTTTGTAGAAGCTACTTTTGTAATATCGCCATCCCTCCACGTATTTCCATCTCACTTTCCCTTTTTCACGACCCCTTTTCTGTCAACCCTGCGCGTCAAACTCGAGCTGACAATCACGATTAAAAGGTACGAAGACTGCCTTCTCAATATTATGAAAGACTTCAGCACCCATCCTCACCGACCCCTCTCCGAACTTGAAGTATTCGCCGGAAGCATCCTGGGCCGAGACGGAGCACCAAATAAGCAGCAACGCGAACTCTCGTCAGCATTTCAATTATTCTTCTATCTCACAACTTTCGTCCTCTGTTTCCTAAATCTTGAGATATTCTTGCTCTAAACATATCCTAACTTAATTTCTTTAACTCTATTTTCTACCCATTTCTCTCATTTCAAATACATCAAAGAGATGCTGACGACTCCATCTTCATATAGGATCAGCATGAAGGAGAAATTCGACGAAGACACCCTCGCAATTGTCAACTGCATTCTTCGAGATGGCGACGAGTGGTCGAATCAGAGCTTAGAGATGAGCATGGCGTGTCTAGCGGCTAGTCTTGAAAACGACCCGCAGAGGGGAAGAGTAGGTAATGGAGGTGAGCATCTGCTCAGCTTCAAGTACCTTGCTGCATCGGTTTGTCTGAGGGAGGTACAGAGACTTGCTGTTCCGGTGGTGAATGGTGCCCAGCTCCTGGAGGGCTGATTTGGTTTGCGTTCTTTGTCATGTATGATGGATCTGGGGAAGCGTGAGAAGTTGCGTGCATCCGGGTTATGTTGTCGTCGGCTGATACCCGAGCTGGCGTTGAAGTGGCATTGCTGGATTTTGCTACTTCTCTTGGTCACGGATAATCGAATTGGTATCATAGTGACATTGCTGGTCATGAATGGGAATGATCTTGCCGACTACTGACTGGGCTGGCAACGGTGTGGGATTGGTATTGGCGTTAGCTGGGTTTGGGTATTGCTCCTGTTCGCTGATCATAATGCTGGTGTCTGAGCAGGCATTGGCGTGTGCCTTCGTCATGATTATCTCGAACGGGACTCTTAGGTTTCTTCTTTCCTTAGAAAGAACTCGTGCAGTAACTGATTCTGTAGCTAGATAATGAGCAAATGAACTAATAAATCACGAATGATGAGGAATGAACAATACCTAAACTCCTTGCCCTTGAGACGTCATTGTTGAACGTGTTGCTGCATCACTCCTGCGCCTCATGTGCCTCGTGCTGTAATCAACAACACCAAAAGTATTCTAGATGTCAAAGCGCCCGAAATTGACCTGCCGAGCCTTACCGGTGCATCTCAGTCGATGTCCATCTCCATCTTGGTGTTCGCTATTACTGCAATTCCTATATTGTAATTATGAGCAGTGCCGAACATCGATTGCAGCGGAGTCAATCATACGTAAAGGTCTCGTCGAGATGAAAGCGAGGGGAGCTGCTCGCTATGCATGTCGCGGCATCTAAAATTCGTCCGCATCAGGAAGATAGCTCATCTATCAGACCAAACGAGGAATAAATAGTTGATATTTTTCTAGTGGCTCAAAAGTTTGCATTTCTATCAAAAGCAATGAAAACGGTAGCACAAATTAAAGCTGTCCATCCTGACCCAACATCACCCAATCCACATCATAATCTCCCAGCTCAATCTAGTCCTCCTCCTCCTCACCTCTTCACAACTCCTCAGCAAACCGCCGAAACTCTGAATTCTCCACCAACCTCTCGATCGCCCCACTTTCCAACCCAGCCATAACCTCCAGTCCCCCATTCCCCAAGCGGGGGAAGATCGCCATCGTACCATCCGCCGCCTCATACGGGATACGAAACCCCTCCGGCTTGCCCAATATACCCCACTCTCGTTCGCGGACCCCCATATCGGCCCATGAAGTCATCGTGAGATCAGGACCCAGGAACCCATGTGCGGCGAACTTGAAATCTTGAGCATTGGGTCGTGAGCTGAGGAGGCCGATTGTGAGTGGGACGCGACTTGGGGTGTGAACTGCGTTAAGGGCACTGCGGAGCGCGGCGGAGGCGTGACGGAGTCCGGTTTGGGGGTCTTTCAGGCTGGTTATGGAGAGGCGTTGGGTGATGCCTCCGATTGAGGCGTTGCCTAGATAGGTTGGAGGAAGGGGGGGACTGGTGCGGCCTCGGATGTTCACTGCGAAGAGTGCAGCGGATGTTTTAGCATCTTGAGTCGGATCGTTGGTCGGGTTTCGAGCGAGAGTCATGTGGTGCCAGAAGAATGCACAGAGAGCATCGTTGGTGGAGTATGCCTTTGCTGCTGTCTTGAGGTCTGTGAGATGTTCGGGCGAGAAGTAGAAGATCTTGGATGTCATCGGAGGCATTTGGAAAGTTGGGGGTGCCATCTGAGTTGCATCAGCGGGTGGAGTAGGCATGAGCATGTATTCGGGAAAATCGGCGATGTTATTCGCTGGAAGACCCTTATTCAAGGGGGTGCGGTCATTCGAGATAGGATCATACTCGGTGAATGACTTTGAGTCGTTGATGGCGCTTGTGTTGAGTGCCCAGGTTTCGAGGATATGATCCAGTGCGCTAGCATCGCAGACTGAGTGATGAACTCCGACTGTGAGAAGGAGTCCACCTTCGATGAAGTTTGCTTGTGCTGCCATGACGGGCTGAGAGTCCTGTATGACCCGAAGTGGAGAAATGAGAGGAGTGGTGAGATTGGAAAACGTGAAATTGTTTTCCTTAAGTTCATTGTATGAGGACAGGACTCCGGTGAGGTCTTTGTATCTATCTTGTTTCAGCTAGCCTCTGAGATATGAGAGTCTTGATGGAAATACCGGAATTCTACACCACCAGCTCCTTGTACTACCTGGATTCTACTATGCGCTGGGTCACTGCCTTCTTCTGGCCCCTACCGTAATTTGATTGTGTGTCAGCCTTCAATTTGATGGAAGCGCAAGCAAAAATTTCAAGATATCAAAGGGTTGTAGAAACCTACCACATCTCCAGAAATCCAAGGTATGGAAGATATCGTGTGTGCTAGACCTCTTCTCAGATTCTCGAAACTAGACGGACAATACGTCAGAAATGTCAATTCAGTATGACTGAGGGGGACAATTTCTTACACCTGAGCTTTATCCGCGCCATCTGAGAGGGGGAAGCAGAGGATCCATCGAGAACCGTACAGCCTCGGCATATTCATGTCCAAAGGCGATAGTTTCTGATTCGCTGACAGCTTGGGGCTTATATCATAGTCTCTGATAGTGACAAGGTGAGTTCTCGACTTTTCGACGTCTGCCAATGAAGACACATTGCGACTAGAAGCCATTCTGCTGCGACGAAAGATATCAGAAAAATTCCAAACACAAGTTCTATAACAAATGGAGCCAAATTGAGTTGAGACAAGAAATTGGGGTCTCCGGAATCTGGGGAGGTTGGCTCTTAAGTAGCCGCACGAGGTCTCTCGAAAGTGGTCTGCAGGCCAGAAGTCTCCGATGTGACGGCGACAATAGGGGTCATGCAAAGTCAGAACTATATTAGTTACGGATTGACAATCGCACTGCCATCCTCATCTTCATTCCTGGACGTCAAGAGCGCAAGGGATGTCTAAGTGAGGCCCAGATCCATTTTTCTAAGAATATCACGTGTAGACCCGACTGCTGATTGGTCATCTCGACGCTTTCCTATTCGGGACGCACTGGTTGCCGTTCCGGCGCATCTTTGGCTAGCACGTATAATCGAGACCTAGTACAAATATGGACGGGACCGTGCGGAGACCATGGGCAGCACGAGAACACGGCGAGAAAGACGGTGAGGAGACGCAAGAGAAGTAAGGGAAACTTGGGGAGATTGCCGGAGCCCATATTTGGGGTCAGGGCTCCGTTTTATGATATGCCAAAGCTTTCGTCAAGCCAAATCAAGAAATCTATCGCAGTGCGAAGAAAGTGGCATCTAACCGAGCCTCGAATCACCTCCCGAGAATGCCTAGCAAACCCGACAGCTGCAGCTCGCTGGTTTTCGATGGCAAATTTAAACAACGAGGATATTCAGAAACAGGTGATGAAACATCGGTCTTTAGAACGCCAGATTCACCAAACACCCCTCAAATTCTTCTGTTCCCCTGATTGCTTCGCATGGAACTACACAGTTTACACACAATCAAATCTGAAGCTCTCCGGATTCCCCATAAGTGTCTGGCTCTCGGTGTCCTGGAGTAAGAGTGCTTGGGCTTCACCAGTCTCAGCAATCCATCGTAGCTGTGCACGCATCCATCTCCGTTGTGTTTCCGGGATAGACGACACACTACATGCGATATACAAAGGCCATATGAGGGAGAATTTTCCTGTGTGCCCAGAAATACTCGCCTTGTTCATTGAGCTCTGCGGCCAGAGGAAGTTTTCGTCTTGGAAACTATCGGTCGAGTGCTTTAGTTCTGACAAATCGTAACCTAAAAGGAATGGAACGCTGGCGCACACATCCTCTACCAGAGTCCTGTTGATTTTTTCAACTCGGCCCTGGCAATAGTTTGTCTGGTGGAGATACACGGAAGAAGAGACACGGAGCAGAACCGACTGTATGATCAGACGATAGACACGATACAAGTTCCAGACGCGGGCGGCGTAGAAGTTGGGATATCGATGTATCTGATTTGGAATGAAGTTCGAGCTGGGAAGTTGTGGACCTAGGAAATATCCCATACGTGTAATAGTGGTATGAGACCACTTGACGGGAATCTGTCTAGCCCAATTTGCGAGCTCGCAATCTAAGTCCTCGGCAGCTTGGATGAGCTCGAACGCTTCACTGACATCAACTGCGCAGCTGGGCTGTGAGAGAAGGCCATTAGCCAAACTCTGGAACTTGGGGATACGCATAGCTTTTGAAACAAGTCGATCTTCAAAATTTTCGTATTGCGACAGGATCTCAGCAAAGTCGTCGAAGATCGGGTCTATAGGCTTGGAGATTTGTAGGTGACTTTGAATCTGCGACAATTGTGTCAGAAGCCTGCAGCCTGTCCCGGGAGTAAGCTTACCGCGTTCCGTCGGATAAACAGGAACATATTGCATGCGAACGGAGTGCAAAAGTTCTCCTTGCCACGGTTTCTCATTAAAGCGGCGGCGCCGTCAACGTGAGTACCCCATGCAGATGGTGCCTCTAAATCAAATGTGATTGTCTGCGTCAAGTATTGCATCAGAGCTAATCAAGCTAGGTACAGGGAGCATAACCAAGATTCAGGCGAGAGAAGACGAACCTCATAGCCAGTGAGAAGAAGAACAGTATACAAGGTTTCGTCACTCTTGACTTCGACTGGGTCTTGGATAGCTGCATTCAGTGCTAAAAGCGATTGCAAATAACGCTTTCTCGACAGTTGGCTTGCATTGGTATCATTGGGCCGCGATCTTGCCCAGACAGCGTAAGATATTGCTTTTGTACTCAAATGCAAAGCAGAACCAGCTTCACTCTGACAAAAGAGAGTCGGGAGCTGGAGGTGGAGGTACCGAGCAGGGTCGGCATCTATCAATGATTCCAAAATAGTCTGATAATAAAAACATAATGACAGGTCCTCGTTTGAGGGCAGCAGCACACGACCAATCCCACTCGGGAGAAATTGGCTCTCCTTTCCCGCCCGCGTCCCAGTATGGTTATGTGACGATTTGGAACCCGCAATAGAAGAGAGCTGCTTGCTGCCCTTCATCCCTGGCTTCCAGCTTCTTCCCTTCGTATTGACATCTGCGTGGCGGAACATTAGGTCGACCTCGTCTCGGAAGCCACTGCAATGCCTCTTCATCCTTACACAGCGCGAACATTCTGGGCGTTTTTCATCACACTAGTATGAATCAGCGCATTATTCGACAATATCTCGGGAACCACACTGGCTTTCGCATGCAGTGTCCTAGGCAAAACGTATCAGATAAGATTCTTCAGTAATATCTAGAAGATTTTTATGGAAAACACCAACCTGCAGTTTTGGCATCCGCGACTCAACTTTCCTTTGAAAACCATCACGAACCTGACGCAAAGCCACCTCTTCGTTCCTAATAGGATTTTCGATGACCGCGTCGGTTTGGATGGTTGACACGCGTGGAAGATGGATGAGCACCGGCTTGCGACGAACAGAACGTTGTGAATGTCGAGTCGAGAAGTTTAAGGTTAGTGGGGGTTTGTACCTGCAGCGATGGTGCTGAATGCCAACTAATCTTTATTTAGCATAGCGCTCAATGACGTCTCAAACCATCAACTACTGGGGGAATGAACAATTAACAAATATCTTAGGGGTATTGCTGAGAGGGAAGTAATGTCAGGTTAGAGCTCAATATTCGGCCTACTAAATTTAAGAGAGTTTGATGTACAGATTCCCAGTGGCTGCGAACAAGGATGTTCTGCCCTAGCTAAACAGCGTTCGATGATAAAATCTCTTCTTTCCTAAAGAAACTTGAGATGATCAACGTCCTAGGGTCTGTGGCACGTTGTGCCTGATGAGAATCTAACCTCCCCTCTCAGACAAACCGTTCCCATTCGGTGCTCTAATAGAAGTATAGACGAGGTCTCACCTGGAAACTCTATCCTTCGCTGATCAGTCCTGAAGAAACATGACAGATTATTTATAATACAAACAGATGCCTCCTTCCTAACTTTTTGCATCAACCACCACAATCACCACACCTCGTATCACCACAGGTTACAGCCCCTCTCCCATCCCCTCCGTATCCTCGCCCCCTCTCTGCTCTACTCCATGAAACGCATCCCCAAATGCCGAATCATCCATCCCAACATCCATATCTAGTCCCATATCCCCTAAATCTTCATGTTCACCCCCCATATCATCCCCATAACTCGCCAACGCATCGCCCGCCGTATCAAGATCGCCCAGATCAGCGAAATCATTCGGCGAGGTATGGAAATCAGGCATGCCGGGAGTATTGGATGAGGACGTCGGCGCGGTGGTGGCTGGTAGAGGAGAAGGATTGCTGATGCTGCCTGCTGCTGCTGTGAGTGCAGGTACGGTTTCGCCTGGAGCGGATATCGATGTAGTGAGAGCTTGTTCTTGTGCAGATGCAGACGTGGGAGAAACACCACCGGGAGGAACGACGACCCAGTCACCTGTTCCAGAAGCATCTCCTGACGCGGTCTGTTCGGCTGAGAGGCTTGCATCGGCCATTTGCACGTCGTTCTGCGGCTGTTGAGCTTGCGTCTGTGGAGATGGCACATGCATGTTTGGTGTTCCGGCAGATGAGTGAGCTTGGAGATGAGGTTGAGGTGTAGCAAAGCTGCTTCCTGGAGTCGCGTTCGAGGATAGACCAGTGTGGTATTGATCGAGAAGACCAGCTGCTGAATTGCTCATGTCGATGTCGGCATCGCCGACCAAGACGCCACTGTTGTGAGAACCATTGTTAGAGACTGGAGGGCTAACACGTGGAGTAGGAGCTGCAGGAGCTGGAGGAGATGGGATTGCAGGAGCCTCTTCGTAACCACCATCTTGAATGCGGATGAGCTCCTTGACTGCTGCTGCGTGACGGCCAACTGATGCTTCGACTTGAGCGACGATATCTGCAACCTTTGGCGGAATTCGGCTAACGGTCTTCCCATCCTCTCCTTCTTCTTCATCAACCTTGCCTTCAAGACGCCAGTATTCAGGTCCCGTGTCCGTGGGATCATTCACGGCAGAGCGTAAAGCCTTCTCGGAGGTGTTGATAAGAGAGCCATTCTGGAACTTTGCCAAGCGCTTCGCATGCTTCGATTTCATCTTCTCAATCTCCTTATTGGTCTGTGCAACACGTTCATTCGCTCTCTTCCGAAACTCTTCCGCTTTCTCGGGATCCAGCCGACCAACATAACTATTCTTCGCGACATCCTTGTCGGGGTCGTAAGGCGCATCGAATATTCCATCCGTTAGACTCCCGAGCTCTCCGCGAACACCAAGACCAAGATCCGCAGGGATGATCTGGTTCAGAGAGTATGGCGAAGACAGGATTTCCTCCATCCACTCGTGATTCTGTTTGTATCGAATCATGCTGATCTCGCGAGGTGAAATGTGGTCGAATAGATCGCCGCGTGAGGTATCTTCTTCGTCATCGGCATCAAGAACAGCCACGGCATTGCTTGCACTTGCTTGGGCAGCATTCGCCTGAGTACGAGCACGTTTAGCAGGAGGACCAGCCGCGTGCGTTGCTGTAGGATATGCCATCTGCTGGGGGATTCTCGTTGGGGGGACGTTTGCGCCATACATCGGTGGACCTCGAGGCGGACCTCTAGGAAATGCAATCTGGGGCCAATTTTGGCGATCATGAAGTATGAATTCTTTTTGAACGATCTGGCCTTGAGAGTGCAGATATTGTCGAGTACTCATCATGCTTTGGGTGCGCATATCGATGGGAATGACATTAGAAGGGACACGATCTTGAGGCTCGGCTTGTGTATAATGGACAATCCATAGAGATGGGTCGGGCGACGGACCTCCATTGTTCGAATTTCGGGCGGGGAGGAGACGGTATCGACGGCGCGCATGTGTTGCGACGGGCTCGTTTGGGCCGTATCCAGACTTGTGCTGGTACATTTCCAGCACCTTCAGACAGTCAGCCACGTCCTGATGCGTATCTGTATCATTATATGTCACTTACATAGCCACCAGATACCTCGACCTGGAAGGCCGTCTCTTGAGGAGGGTAAATGTATCCATCGCTGGGGTATTCGTGGCCTAGAGCGGGAGACTGCCAGACAAGCAGTATTGTGCCATCAACTGGTCTATCAAGATATGTCCAGTAGAACGGAGATGAGTCGCGAGTAATCTTTGGTGCGCCAAGTAGGTATTCTGCTACTTTTTCAGGATGTAGCTGAGGGGTCTGAGGAAATCGATATGTACACAGGAGGTGGACATGCGGTAGCTATTTTACAACATTGGATTAGAACAGGCCAGTGTCGAGTGAGGGGCATAGACTCACAAGTTCCCGCTGGATTCCTTGACTCGGGTCTTGCATTGTTCCGGTGCTCGATGGGACAAAGTGAAGGCTGAATTGTTGGTGTTGGCGATCGAAAATTGATGATTCGCGTTGCTTCAACTCAACTCCAACGCGACCGTAGCGAGTCATGTGACCTAGCCTCGACGACAAATATCCCAGAGTTCGTCGGTCAAGCCTGCATTGTCCTCTTGGCATTTCAAACTTTCCTTTTTTGGTCCTCTTTATTCTTCCCACCATCTAATCCAGATTTCGCATTCATCGAATCAGTACACATTTATTATACCTGGGTCCAGGAACCTTCATAGCTGTTCCGAAGAAAGGTATTGTTGAATCAACACGCTCAATCTAAACAGAAATGTTTCCAGGGACCCAAGATCATACCTCACAAATTTCAGAAGCATCATTTGTCTCATCAAATATATCATTGCCTCATCAAAGCTCAAAATCTAAATACAGGCAATGCATTTGTTCATCTCAGTCTTTTGGTTGCGGACGTCCATCGCCATTTCCCATTTATGCCTGGTAAGTAGACGCAGAAACGTTACCACCTCGTCCAGTCCAGTTAACGTGAATGTTCTCTCCCTCCTTGTACTTGGCACTAGCAAACTCAGGCTTGATCTTGAAGGTGTGAGCACCAAAGTAATCTCTCTGGGCTTGAAGAAGGTTGGCAGGAAGATCCTTAGTACGGTAACCATCGAACCAGGAAAGGGCGGTGGAAAAAGCAGGAGTTGGGATGCCTAGGAGAGCAGCTTTGGCAACGACGTCTCTCCAGCCTGGTTGAGCCTTGTGAATAGCCTTGTTGAAGAAACCATTGAAAAGGAGATTCTCGAGGTCGTGGTCCGCACGGTATGCGGCGGTGATGTCTTTAAGGAAGACGGAGCGGATAATACATCCTCCACGCCACATGAGGGCGATGGATGGCTTGTTAAGCTTCCACTTGTACTCTTTGGCAGCCTATTCATAGGATGTTAGGGGGGCGGGGCGTATGAACGAGAGAAATGTAGAGACGTACCTCTTGCATAAGCATGAAACCTTGGGCATAGGAGATAATCTTTGAGGCGTACAGAGCTTGCTCGAGATCCTCAAGGAATTGCTCCTTGTTACCCTCGAACTTATTGGATCGGCCGACGAACTCGAGGACCTTGGAGGCACGAGTACGCTCGCCCTTGATAGATGACAAGCATCGGGAGAGCACAGCCTCGGCAATCAAGGTGACTGGCATACCGAGGTCGAGAGCATTGATGGCAGTCCATTTTCCAGTACCCTTTTGTCCTGCGGAATCAAGGATCTTCTCGAGAAGTGGGGTTCCATCCTCGTCGTTGAAGTACATAATATCACGGGTAATCTCGATCAAGAAGGAATCGAGAACGCCCTTGTTCCATTTTGTGAGGACATCACCGATCTCCTTGTCTTGCATACCTAGACCACGTTTCATGATATCGTAGGCCTGAGGTTGTTAGCCAAGTTTTATAAGCAAAGTTGTAAGCAGAGTGCATACTTCGCAGATCAATTGCATATCACCATACTCGATACCATTGTGGACCATCTTGACATAGTGGCCAGCACCTTCGTCACCAACCCACTCGCAGCAAGGCTCACCATCAGACTTGGCAGCGATGCTTTGGAAGATGTCCTTGATGTATGGCCATGCTTCCTCGTTTCCACCGGGCATGAGAGACGGACCATATCGGGCACCTTCCTCACCACCAGAGACACCAGTACCTACAAATCGGATTCCCTTTGATGCCAAGTATTTTGTTCGGCGATTGGTATCGGGGAAATGTGAGTTGCCGCCATCAATGATGATATCACCCTTCTCGCAGTGGGGGAGGAGAGTTTCGATGAAGTCGTCAACTGGCTTTCCGGCCATAACCAACATCATCATGCGGCGGGGCTTCTTGAGCTTGCTGACAAACTCCTCGATGGAGTGAGCACCCTCAATTGACTTTCCTGCAAGAAACACATCTGCATTAGCATTTTTCATTGTGTTTCGAGCTTCATTGTAGCTTACCCTTAGCCTCATTGGCGAGGAAGTGGTCAACCTTGGAAACTGTACGGTTGAAAGCGATAACGTTGAATCCATGGTCAGCGGCGTTTAGGATCAAGTTTTGACCCATCACAGCCAGACCGATGAGGCCGAAATCTCCTCTGCGGTTACTGTTAGTACTTGAGGCATTTGGAGAGGGCCGTGAACCCGCGCGCAATCCTGCCGGCGTTGATGCTAGCAAGGCGCGCGATGATTCATTGAAGGAGTCAGAGGAATTCTAGGGGAAATACGGAGCCATCACAAATGTGATCGGACTCGCGGCAAGCTGTGGGCACTTTTTGGTGTCTTTAATGTCGTTCGCAGCGAGCAGCCATGACAACCGCGATGGTGGGGTAATTTCATTGGGAAAACGGGAGATACTCACGTTGGTCCGCTCATCTTGTAGATCAGTCAATGATTTGCAGAAGGAGATAATGGAATATGTCCAGATGGTCCGATACGGGTCCTGGATCAAAATATGGTGTTGAGGTGAAGGAGGTTGATTGTTGACGGAGAGAAAAGAATTGCAGTGGTGAAGGTTAGTTGGGTTGGGCGGATTAGAGCGGATGGAGGGGCTACGGCAGGCTACGGCAGGCTACAACTTCGTTTCTGCTTAGTGAGGCAGAGCGCCGGATCTAACGAGTTTCCAGACAGGCAGAGTATCAGTATCACCGTGGGACAGCGAAGACGGAGGTACACCGTGATGGGAGAGCGGCGGTGCAGGAAACCAGGTACATCTATCTGAGCGGGACTGGATGGGAGATGCATGGACGTGCTTTACTTTTTTGAGGAGATACCTGGCGGACTTGGGGGAGTGCGGGATTTTGCTCCTTAGATTCCATCGGAGGAAATATAAGCGGGCGGGTGAAGTCTGGTTATTTTGGCTGCAGTGGATTTACGGTTGGCTTCACGATGTTTCATCATTATCCATGCTGGCTGATTATTCAGAATTATCTAGCTCTTTTCGCAGCTTTCTGACTCAGGCACTACTTCTGAATATAAGGCACAAAGAGAAAGGACCAAAGTTTATAAATCTCATAAATAAGTAGTCCAGTTGTGGATTTCATGTAATTCTTTATGTTTTATAATCATCTTGAGCCATCGGATCAATGATAGCCACCCCTGTTCATCCCACCAAAGTAAGGCAGCAATGAGGCAGAAATAAGCTGAAACTGTTGAAGTGGATCGTATCACGTGATATTTTGAGCACGCTTCTTTAGCCACTTTTTATTATCCTCAAGCCACACCAGAGCCTCAACATCAAAATTCCAATCTCGCATCGCGCATCGGATCGCGACCTCTATCTGCACCGAGTCAAGTCGGGCACCCTCACAACAGCTTGATCGGACACAAAAGAGTCAAGGAATACTCGTCCTCGTCCCTTGTCAACGTCTGAGCAAGGAACCAGTTGCGTCTCGAGCGCAAAGGTACGTCTTAACACTCAAAGAGGCAAACGTACAATCATTCATCATGTCCTATCCGCCACCTCCAGGTCTCCCACCGAAATCCACATCTTCACCACATCCGTCTCTCCCAGCTCGACCACCTCCCCCATCTACTTCTGCGATCAAACCTGCCTACAACGCAGGCCGCGGCGCTCCCTCCTCCTCCTTTAGTACATTTGCCGGTTTCGCGCCCAGACAAGTAGCCGCTCCACCACAACCTGCTTACAATGCATATCAACAACCCTCCTACCAGCAACCCAATTATAATGCCTATCCCGCTCCGCAACAACAAGAGCCTGCCTACGGCGCCGTACCTCAAATCCGCAATCCCTTCGCTCCTCCAAGTCAAACGGCGGGCGCACAAGGCTATCAAGATGACCCAGAAATGGCAGCTCAGATAGCACAATGGCAATCAGCATACGCAGGCAAGGATGCCCAGACCTCTTCGGGTGGCTACACAGGTGCGGTTCGACGGTACCCCAATACGGGCGAGGGATCCGGAGCCGCAACTTCCGCTAACGCCGCTCCGTTGGGGGGGGGACGAGATGGACCAAGCATGAGTTCTGCGGCGATGACATCTGCAGCACATAATGATACCGGCGTTGCGACTGTTGTCAGCGATGCGAAGACGAATACCAAGACGGTTGTTAGATCTGGTGGTGGAACGACCTGGACCGATTCTTCTCTTCTTGAATGGGATCCTGCACATTTCCGTCTATTCGTGGGTAACTTAGCTGGTGAGGTTACGGACGAGTCGCTTCATAAGGCTTTTGCGAGATGGCCATCTGTTCAGAAGGCGAGGGTGATTAGAGATAAGCGAACAACGAAGAGTAAGGGGTATGGATTTGTGAGTTTCAGTGATGGTGACGATTTCTTTCAGGCTGCGAGAGAGATGCAAGGAAAGTATATTGGCAGTCACCCGGTCTTGCTGAGGAGAAGTACGACTGAGATCAAAGCTGTCACTCCTAAGGACAACAGAAACAAGAACAAGCATAAGGGCAAGAAAGATGATAAGGATAAAACTGGTGCTGGAGTGCAGAAGGCTGGAAGCAAAACAAAGGGAGGATTGCGAGTATTAGGTTGAAGTATTGTAGTATTATATGAACAAGGTCGACTATATTCTGGATCGGGGGAGAAACTTGAGGTAGCTATGGTCTGCTGGCAACTTGCCATTGAAAGGTGCCATATTTGATCATGGCTGGATTCATATCGGTGGCAATCCGTCCCGGCATGAAGCTGCATTATGATACCAATACACTAGCTAATACATACAATAGACTTTTGCGTTCTGAGGCTCCGCGAAGTCGTGATACATTCAACGACGGCGAGCTTGACCTTCATTTGTCTATCCTAAAACTATATGCTATCGGCCAGTGCCGTTCTTTGAGCCATTGCACCTTCTGGGCCGCCATTGTCTCCGGTATGCTTAGTGTCTCGCTTGCTTTTCTCTCTCTTGCTCTTGGAATTGCTCAGACTGTGGTTTCATTTAGAGCTTTGGCATAGCAGCGACGCCTACATAAGTCAGGTTGTGGTCAGAGGTGTATGGACTGGCTCAGATTCTTGGCGGGGCAGGTAAAGTAGTTTTTCGATGTTTGTTTTATTATCGTTGGTCAATAGAGTCAGTATCTCTGACTTACATTTCGTAATTATATTCATCTTACCGTCATTCCTTATCAATCCACACGTTAGTTTGCTTACTTGGTCATAGTAAATGCTGTTAGAGAAGCTTAACGCAAAAACAAATTGACAATCTTTATCTATGTATGAGGTGCCAATATCGTCATCATATATTGTTAATGGATATTTTAATATCAATATCGATGACTCTTCAACTCAGCAGTGAAACAAAGAGGTAAGACGGCTTCAAGCCTTTGTCAAGGCATAAGAATCTAACTATTTTCCATCCGAAATTCTGCTTTCTTGCCTTTATTCTTGTCCAAGCAGTAGATGTGGTCGGATACAACGAATGAGTTAGTATAATACAAAGTAGCACAACAGAATGGATTCAAGGATGGTCATACGAAGTTGTATTGGTCGATATCAATCCACCATCCTCTCATAAAACTTTCACCTTCCCTTCGCTGATGGTAATTCCGATGTCTGTCCAAATGCCTGCTCGGTTTGTCCCCTTAACCCACTTAAATAAACTTGAAACCGCACATTTTCTTCAGCTAAAGTGGAATTAGATCCCCTTTCAACTGTCAAGTCTTTCCTGCTTGAGGAGGTCATTTTCTTGCTGCAACGATGCGATCTTTAATTGCACAACTTTGAACTTCTGTAGAATATCCAGATGCTCTTGCCGAAGCTGGGAGTACAGCTTTGCGAGAGCCTCGTACTTCGTCCTCCACATACTAACTTGCTCTTTCAAAGCTCGTGTTTCATCGAATGCTTGAGCCTTGAATGGATTCCCAAAAGTCTCCGTGCCCGCCCCTGTGCTAAGGAATTCGTTTAACCTGCGTTGGTGTTCATCTGAAGATAATGATGGGGGTGAAGCTTTACTCGATGACGAAACAGATTCCAATTTCTTGGAAGCTGAAATGTCGAGTCGTCGGACTGTGCCACGAAGATTTATAATTTCTTTATCTTTTGCGTCAAGCTGTTGCTTGCTGGTCCTCTCTAACTGAGAGATTCTTGATATCAAAGCGGCTAGTTGTTGGTCCTTCTCGAAGTCTTTGCCTTCGTCCTCGAACTGCTGGACATCCTTCCCTGTGTCTCTCGGCTCTGAAGGTCCAGCTCTTGACAGATCAACAGCATCATAGGGTGGTACAATGCCATTATTACCCCTACTTGGTTCGGGTATCGCTCGTTCACCCGCACGAGCCTCGTTATATTGTTCCCAACGTACATATCTGTCAGCCGACTTTTCATTGTCCACGATTCTCTCAGCGATCAGAGCTTGCACCCTATCATGGACGACATTTACTTGCTGGTCGATACGCCCATTCGATGCACTGATCGCGTCAAACAATGAACAAAAATTCTCAGCGGGAAATATGAAACACTCACAGTGACATTGTCCCAATCAGGAGCACTAGCGCAGTTTTGGACGACTCAAGCCTCTTAGTTAGGCGCGCAACATCACTATCCTTGAACACCCACTGAACTCCCTTCCATGTTCTGGCAGCTTTTCCCATCTTGCCATTTCCGTTCCATTTGTAGACCAGCTGTTGAATCTTTATCAAGTCATCTCCGGTACGATCCAGGGCACTTTCTACGTCTTGGCCCCAAGTAGGAGTCCATTGTGCGGTCTGTTCTTCCAATATACTATGAATATGCACAATTGCTGAGTGGACTCCGTCAACTTCCGCATGCAGCGCTCGAACATCGTCTGGAGCATCGCCGACGGCCGAGATCAGTTGATTTACCGACCGGGAGACCTTGAATGCGATGGCAGCAGCGCTTGCAGCCGTGGTCACAATAGATATAGGATCTGCCATGAGAGGGACGCTTCCCAATATTTGTCATGGAATCGCAAGTTTGTGAGAAGAGAAAAGGCTGGGGTTCCAGTTCGACTAAATGAGGAGGTCATGTGGGGTCCTCACTAGTCAATCATCTTGGCACACTAGCTCTATGCATGGCTTTTATTGTGCGTGTCTATTGGATACATTCTATATCAGAGCTCAAAGTGCACAAGCTCTGAATATCCATCATTGGGAGTGTTTTTTATCAGGTATTTAAATTGTCTCTTGATTCCCTAATTATTGAGGCACCTCAGAGTTTATAGAAGCTCTCTTATTTCCTGCTGAGAGACGAGGCAGTGGAGTTTGTATTTGCTTTGTCATCATGACTCGGTATGATACCATGAATTCAATTTGCTTGTTGTGAATACCGCAGAGTTATGGGTAGAGGAATCATCTCAAACGAAGCAGTCACACAAAAAAGGTTAGGCGTTGAGATGACTAAAAACCTTGCTTCCATGAATCATTCAAAAATCTTCTACTTTCGAAAAACTTTATTACAACGCAAATTTCTGTCCCCACATTGAGCTCTCATCTTCGCATCCACATCTTCAACGATAATGGACTTTCTCAAACAGAACACTTAAACATGGTTTTAGAAAAAGACGCAGAAGAAGCACTTCGTCTACACAACGACGGTGCGCTCCCCTTTCACTTAACTTGTAGACAGACTAACCATCCCTTAGCCCGCGACGAAATCAAGGAAAGTCCCCGCGCACACCTGAAATGGGACACATCACTAGCCTCCGATGCGCAGCAATATGCCAATAAGCTCGCACAGCAAAACGCAGGGCTAGTACACTCATCAAACTCTTCTCGTAAGAGGAACGGAGAAGTGTGCGGTGAGAATCTGGCCATGATGACTGGTGGGAGCTTTAGTCTCGCTGCGGGAACGAGATTGTGGATTGAAGAGAAATACCAGTATAAGGGAGAAAAGATCGGATCTGGGAGGGATTCGATGTGGGGGCACTATACCGAGGTTTGTACTAGTTTCATTCATGTCTCCTTTCTCTTCTCTGCCGTGCTTCATGACAGGATCTATCTTCCCGTTTTGCTGTGAAGCGGCTGCGATTTCGGATGATGACTGGGTTTCCAACAGATCATCTGGCCAGGATGCACAAGAGTAGGCATCGCCTCCGCACGCTCTCGCTCTGACGCAACCTACGTTGTCGCTAGATACGATAAGTGCCAGCTGATTGGTCGACTGCCGTATGACGGGACGCAAGGCAACATTTTCAAGAATCGAAAATGGCTACCGATACGTGGCGCTAGTAGCTCTGGTGGTGGTAGAAATCGTTTTCAAGGTCAAGGACAGATGCCTGACTTTGGGAATGGAAGTTCCAGTCAATGGGCTGGCTTCCAGATCGGACAGAACCCTAGACCTCCACAGGGAGGATGGGCCGGCGGTGGTCAGATAAATGATCTTCTTTCAGGAACGATGCAAAGACTGAGTCCACAGGGCCAACAGCAGCGGCAGCGAACGGGCTCGGGTCGAAACCAGGGTAGGGTACAGGTGCATGCTGTTGGGCCGGCCGATTTGATGAAGATGTTCCAGCATTTGAAGAATCAACACGGAGGTCGTAGATGATGGACTCGGCGTCGACGGTGTGAGAAGCGGGGCGTGGGATACCTTGTTGAGGATCTTTTACATAGGAGCAGGCTTTCTTGTTGCAAGAGGAGCTAGTCAGGTCGTTCTCGGGCTCCCGATTTGGATATTATTGTAACATGCAATATGTGTTGAAACATTAGACTGCTTATTTACCTGGATTTTGGGAGGAAGAAATGCCTTTAATCGAAGCTTTTGATTCTCCGTTGTACCCAAATCAACGGCTTGAGAAATATGCATCGTGTACAGTGCAACGTTCGCCGACTCCACCCTGAGGCCTATGTGTCGTAGAGCGATTACACAATGATGATTAAAGTCTTTATAGCTGTGTTGACCGCATTACAAGTTGTTGGATTTCCTGGTTGTCCGTCAAGGCCTGCAACTTCTCAGCGAGCTGGATTCGTAGTACTCGAACCAACTCTGCAAATGGCTCTTCAGAAATATCCATCGTTTCTAGCGACGATTCGATGAATGTACAGCCAAGTTTGCGGGCAAGACTTGCTCCGTCTTGAAGGGTAACTTCTCGTTCCGTGTCTGAGTCCAAATTGTCTCTAATACCGAGTAGTAGGAAGGCGCACGGAGAAGTTCCTACACATGATTCGCTCCCTCTTATCGCTCTAATCGAATCGTACCAGTCCTCGATATATCCAAACGATGACCACTGAGAAACAGAGTATACGAAAACAAATCCGTGCCCCTCGTCTATGATATCTGGCGGTTCCAAATGCGGGTGAAAGGTTAAACGAAGCTGGACAGTACAGGGTACTCCGTCGACGAGATGATCCCGTTTAAAAATAGAGTCTACTGGCAGCAATTGCAGCTCGGGGAGAGTGTAACCAGAGTACTGTTACTGTTTAAGAAATGCAACTAATTATTGAGGTGGCATAAAGGGCATGCGTACTAACAATGCGAGTTCCAATTTCTGCGTGTTGCAACGACCCAGTAACACAAATCTATACATTCGGCTTCTTTTCATTGACGCCTCCGCTATTGGTGTATAAGTTAATGCAGTTGTCGAGCGTACAGTTAGAACGTATGACTTAGATGGGTTGCTGCTCCCTTGCCTCGGTTCAGTTGACTGTTCTGCAATGAGCTCTTCGGATTTGTAGTGTTCAGGGTTAGATATATCAGGGCAGAATATAGGCAATGCTAAGGCTGCGGCGACGGAAATTTCTGATAAGCTCAGACCAGAAAATATGGACCATGCATGTGTACGCGCTAAAGATTCAACAAAGGATACATCGGAGGGATAGAGCTGTGTGCGCTGATACACTCTTGAACTCGTAAGATCGACCTCGAAAGGAGATTTACAAGTGCTTGGAGGTAATGGTCCAGAATCCTGTTCCCCGTCTTCAATGTCGGATCCTGAAGCCGCTGACATTACAGACACGGATCCCGGAAGAATCTCCGACCTGCCACCAACATTGCTTTCTCTTGTCCGAAGAGTTAGGACGGTTTGAGCGTCTACTACTTCTTCGAACATGCGCAAACGTCTGGCAATATCGGCGTAGCTCTGTAGAAGCTCTCTAATAAGAGCTTGCAGTGTCTGTTAAGACTACTGCGCCTCAAGATTTGATTGGCTAACATGTGTTAGTAGTGAAATATCGTTCATGGCAGAGATGTTGCACCATTGGACAATGTTTAGCATGAGAGATAAGGACGACTTGTGCCGTTCCAACCGACTCGTGATATGAGAAACCTTCTCTTCTCTCCAATACCAATTCAGGCGTTCTCTAAGCGAGGGTCCAGATTCGTTCGAGACCAATTTGGTCAACTCCTCTAGTTCCGAGAGGGCGAGAACGAGGTCAGTGAGAATGGCAACAAGCTCATCAACCTGAATGAGTGATGTTCGCCGTGCTGGAACTTCCGCAAACCCGACGATGAACTACTGAAGTGTCGTAAGGAGCATCTCTAGGTGCTTGACCTCGGATAGCAAGAGCGCGACTGATTGAGGTGCGTCGTGGTTTTTTTTGAGGCTCGACAGGGCTGAGCACACAAACTTGGTGGCTTTGAGCAATCCTACGACTGAAGTTGCGACAGTCAGTGGATCCATTTTCTGGGATCGACGGAGAGTGTTGGAGGGGCGAGGTGGGAGAATAGGGGCGTTCATGTAAGCTTCACAACGTATCACATCATCATCAAACCTCTTGGAAATGACATAAGCTCTTCATTGTGCTACCTTGGTATATTGATGTTGAGTGGCATCACGTGCATAGATATCACGTGGTACTAGACCAAGCTGGGTAGTATCACGTGCATCTCCACCTATCCTACTTCTAGCCGAGAATCCTCACAACATGCTGCAAGTCCCCAGTGGCACGGAAAGCTCTATCCCACTCCCCAAAGCAGCACATCTGATATCTGATAGCATATTGTGACAAAAGGTGGTGGAGCTCGAGGAAATTTCACATGCTGCCTTGTACGCGTGATCGACATACACAGAAGGAGAGCTTACCTGAGGAGTTTGGCGAAGATAGGAAGCTGTTGATAACAAAAAAAGGAGGTTATTTACAATACTGACTTCTTGTTAGCAATGATGTACAAGAGTGGTAATAAGTCTGGCTGGGCCTTACCTGAGTACATACTCATAGCTGCCTGTGACCGTTTTCTGAGCCGACGACCGCGTGAGTGAAAGAGCGTGTGAGAAGTCAGCATGATTGTTCTCGCCAGCGAGATGTTGGAAGGCATACCAATGACAGAATGCATACGTATGGGTGTTCTGGTACTAGTTTCATTCGTCCCTTGGGAGCGAACTACTTACACCCATCGCCACGAGAAGGCTCCAGAACAAGATGGGCGACCTCTCGTGGTGCAATGAGAGGCCCGGCTTTAACCCAGCCTGAGGGTGGATAGAGAGAGAGACAAGGAGGCACTATTTTCTTGTGGCTCAAGGCACCCTTCCAAGCGACAAGTCGCACGAGTTTTACAGCATGGGGCTGGCGGCAAAGTGCTTCCGTCGCTACCCGTCGCCCTCCCAAGCGATAAATCGCACGAGTTTTACGGTATGAGCAGCAGGGTAGCTTCGGTGCACACTACTTGCTCTCTCAATATCCTAATACATCTTCCGAAGAAGGCATCCACTGAGGGAGGAGAGAGTCAGCACAGAAGATCTGGAAGGCGGAGAGGGAGTGACTTACGTGCAGGCTGCAATAGCCGCGCTGCACAAGACAAACCAGCCCAAAAGAGGGGAGGACTTGCGACCTTGTGCTCTCTCGTGCTGGGGCGGGAACCCAGGGACGAGTGGCCACCACCTGCTAGACATGCTAGAGGGGGATATATCTACAAGCTAGAGAGAGGAGGCGCTATTTTCTTGTGGCTCAAACGGTCAGGATTAATCCCCTAAAAAGAGGTTCCTTCTTCCCGCCCATTCGGAGGGTAATACCCAAATGGACACTGCCCGGGAATTTCACCCAACAGTGCTGGCAGCAACCGAGCTGGATCAGGTCACAGGAGCGACTTCGATTCAAGCCAGACAAGCCCCTTCCAAGCGATAAATCGCACGAGTTTTACAGCATGAGGCAAGCCGAGCAAGAAGCTAGATCAGGAATTCTGGCCAGAAAGCGCCTTCCAAGCGATAAATCGCACGAGTTTTACAGCATGACGCTAGCTGAACCAAAATTCCGTCTGCAAATGAACCACGATCCGCTCACTCCTCAAACCAACTTGCAGAGATATATGTGCGTAATTGAGCCGATTGAACTGCAAAAAGGTCAGAAAAATTCAGAAATTGGATGAGGAGTACACCTTGATGCCCGGAGGCAGAGTTACACGACCTCTTCGATCTTCGGCTACTGACCTTTCTGGAAGAGAACACAACAGTCAGCCTCAATTCAAATACAAAAACTCTCCAGGTCAACAAATGCTAGCTAAAAAAGGAAGTTCGCAAGACCACGACTTCAGGCGAGTTCAGAGGACGAAAACCCTCGGGAAGATAGAGAATTCAAGAGCTCGCAGGCAAACAAGGAGAACGCATATAGGAGTAGTTTACGATAGAAGCTTCCACCTCTCCCCCCCCCTCTCCCAAGTATTAGCTACAATACTGGAAGACAAGATAAGAATGTCTGAGATGAAAGCAACATAATACTCCCGTCTCGCACTGGTTGAGACAAGAGTATATGAAATAAAAGAAATCTGAGAAGGAATACAAAACATTATTGAAGACTATACGTAAGAAGTAGAGCAATGAAGCTGCAGTGAAGTGCACAAGAAGAATCCCAAGTGGCAGACCTGAAATGGAAGTGACATGTGTGATTCGTGCGCGCTAGCTAAGCGAGCCGAAAAGGGGGAAGTCAAATTTAAACTTTACCAAAATTCACATAAGTTCGAAAAAGGAAAGAACAATGCTGACGTCAAAGGGAAGCTTACCCTCTGAGTCACTCACGGGGAAATGACGAGGAATGATATCATTTTTTTTTAAGGCTCTGCTATTGCACCTGGCAAAAAAGGCTGCCACACGTGATCGAATAGTAGCATGCATACAGAAGACAATTTGCAGCGCACAACGAGAAATTGACAGAAAAACAAGTTCGCAATTTCCAAAACAACGAGAAACCAAAACTTTTAAATTCAAAGAACTAATGAGAGCAACTGTTCATATTGTTCTGAGGAGTTGGAAGGGAGGACTCGCGAACTTCCAATCGATTGCACTGCAATGCGATCGGCAAAACTTCTGCGACGACGAGGTCGAGAGCAGATTCAGCGTCGACGAGGTGAAATCGACGATGCGAAGATTTACTGGGTATGTTACTTACTTGTGTGATGATGTTGTTGTAGTTTGTTGGTTGATGAGGTGGACTTGTCGTGCGGTTGTGGGTGTTTATCAATTGAATTGTCGTGGCAAAATGAGTCTTGGTGGGAAGTTTTGATATGTAGGAAGGATGGAGGATCCGAAGGAACTGTGAGGGGAGCTTTTCTTATATACCGGCTGCACAGCTGTCTGTTCAGATGCCCGGAGCAAGGTCCCAAGAATCGATCCTTAGTTCACGGTGCTACTGACACTTCGTCATGAATTCTGTTCACGTCATACGATGTGGAAAGCGCATCCAAAGCAATGCAACCACGGTACGGACGTGAGTCACAAAGAGGCTAGAGATGAGGACTTCAGGACGAGGCTTCTGTTAATATCTATACGTCTTCAACCATGAAAAAGGGGATAAAATGATTAAACGAAAAGGTTTCAAGATACCGCAACAATATAACAGATAGAGGTTGTATTTTTGGTATTTTTTTCCCTGTATAGAAAAAGTCATACGAAAGAGTAAATCTTCCAATGGCCAAGGCAGGTATGCTTAGCTGCACCTTCCATATTATGCAGACACATGATACGGCACACCCACATCCGAAACATTGATTTCACACTTTCAAATGCCTGACCGAACAGCAAGTCAATCTACAATGCTCTAAGCTTCCCAGACAAATGTTAAGAGCATGACGCCAAGATAAAACCTCGATGATGAATCAAATAGAACCTCGAACCATATTCTAACCATCTGCTGACCTTGGTTACTGTAGATGAGGTTGGGGGCATGGCGAAGTTAGCCTATTTTGAACTGTGTTACAGCATCAGAACCTTACTTTAAAAGTGGTGATGCCTTCATTTAGAGGATATCATGGGCTTAAGGACACATAGAGGATGCATAGAGCAGCTGCAGCACTGTGAGAAAGAGCTAGAGTTAGTGTAGGAGAACAGTGATGTAAGACGCCGAATGTGTATTGGCATGATGTTGGATACCATTGGAATGAGAAGATAAGCAAAAAGCTTGCATCGAGATATTGACGCTGCAGTCTTTGGTCCCAAACGGAAGGAGCCACCTGTAACAAGTCCCTAATCCAGTTGACCATCGTCATTAGCATCTAAGTACTCTAATAAATTTCTCCAAAACCTCGCATCCTTTCAGCAAAACCTTGTTCAGCAGGTAGAACTTTCTATTAAACTTGATCTAAAATACTCATATAAAATCATTTACGAAATGACTTTCAGCTCAACCGTGGTTTTGCATTGAGCAAGGGCCTGAAGGTGTCTCGTGTTGATCATTTGATCAAAATGTACTACTCACAAAAAGTCGTGTATGAAATGATTTTTGGCTCAACTGTGGCTTTACCTTGAGCTAGGGCCGTAAGTTACCATGTATCAATCATTTGATCAAAATATACTTTCCTCTAGCTCTAGCGCTCCAAAAAAAAATCCCTGTATGCAAATTTTCACCCTATTCCCAAACGCAACCAGAGAATAACTCTGACTCACTCAAGTTCCGCCATTCCTTCTATTCTCTAGCTCGGGGATCTGCTGGGAAGAGGCACGAGAGGCGACATAGGCTCAAATTACAGAAACTTTTACTGAAGGAGCAACTTGTGCAAACACTGCATGTAACTCGAGGGTGATATAGAATATAACATGATTGTCAACTCATGCTGAGATGATATCAGGCCTTATTTGTATATAATTGAATGCATCGTGCCTCAATTTTAGATTTCGAGGCAAAGGAAGGCTCTCGCAGCACGGTTCATCACTTCGGTTACAGCTCGGGCACATCTTCCACGTCCCGCAGAAAATTCAGTATTGCGCTTGGAAGTTAAAGAAGCAAATTTCGGGACTCAGAAAAGTATCAACTAAGCAGAATGTGCAAATAAATCTTAAATGCAAATTTCCAAAAAATCATTTCTAATTCCAAATTTCAATCCCACTCTCCTTTCCCTCGTTAAGCATAAGCGAGCTGCAAAAGTGGGTCGCGGAGTCGCAATATTTGTCTGGTGGTCCCGTGCTCTATTTGCACTTTTATTCAAGCTGAAGACTTTCAGACCAAAACAAGTGGTACACGGGGTCTACTTGGGCAGATAACTCTAGTCAGCTGATTGCGCCCCGCCCCACAGATTCTAGCATGCAGGAAATAGATAAGATAATTGAATTGAAACACTTCAGACAAGATTATCGGCTCTAGAGAGTAGTCAGATAGCACAAATGACCTAGGACGCAAAAAAGGATTGATTGTAGGCACTTGCTTTGTTATAAGATCGAAGCTCGTATCAAAACATTTTGGCGAAAAATAAAAGAGAGAAACGAATACCCGATTGCTTAAAACAGAGACATTATTATACACGAGCACTTGGAATATTAAGCAGAAGATGGGAAGAGTGAAATTCATGAAACTATTCATCTTTTATAAGTATGTTTAATTATGAATTCTATAAATGTTTGTCTACCTCCAGTCAGAATCAAAATTCCCACCTGCGCTAACCGATTTTCGCAATGCAGATGAGATTCAAACTCCGTTTCAATTCACTACCTTCTTTTTATACATTTTTTCTACTCCACCCATAGAGTACCATTAGAGCGAGTTTTAAGAGGCGAGGCGCGATTCCTATATAGTACGAGTGTATAGATTCTGCTATACTATCCATTTTCTGAATTGTTAGTAATTCATCGAATTTACATCGTCCTCGATATCAATATGCAATAGGCTAAGAAAACAACCTCGTATGCGATATTTCTGCATTTTGAAGGAAATCATAGTACTTAACAAAGAAATAAGCGTGCAATGCTTGTATTAGTGCAAACAGCATGCAGCAAAATTGTTTAAGGGCCTTTGTTACTGTAGTCAAAAGAATTAGAATAATTATACTTTAATTTGAAGTTCCAAATATCTTTAAATTTACTTCTCCCCCCCCACCCCCCCCGTAATTATGTCTTTCCCCGATATTAGAAGATTTTACTCTGCATCACAATGTAATATCTCGACTTTAGAATAGTTGATAAGTCAGTAAATCAATTATAAGCAAGGGATACTTTTCAATTAATTAATAAGCCGGCTTAACTATCGACCACTCTGTTCGACTTCGTGCAGGAATTATCTGCTGATTTATACATCTATACTACCCTAAGCTGAGCCACTAGACCCCGAGTTACTAGCAGATGGGCTACCACCAGACGAGCTCTCACTCGGCTCACTCTCCTCCCCATCATCCCACTGATCCCCAAAGAACGCCGGAAACCCGATTTCCAACACCTGCCCCGCTAACCGCACCGCCACATCAATCCTCTCCGCCCTCACTGAGTCACTCTCCTCTCTCAACTCCAATAACTGTCTCCCCTCAAAGGTCTGCAAATCGTACGTCGTCCCTGGGACCTCGTCCTCGATACTACCTTCCGGAGCACTGACGATCTTCTTCAAGCCGTTTAATAACAAGGGTCGTAATATATCTTGCATCCCGGTGAAATCTCGACTGCTAGGATTCGGAAGTGGAACGGAGAGGTTCTGGATAGATTCGAAGCCGTGAAGCGCGAGTTTGCTGTAGCCCGGTCCCCAGCCCTCAAACTCCAGCGGAACAAGGTATTGTCCCAACACATAAGTCGACTCTAAATCAAGTAAAATCGTGTCTCGTTCCGAATTAAACCATATCCTCGGCCCATCAAAGCCTCGTTGCAGATACTCGGGATTGATCCTTCGAAATTCATCGTATATTTCCCTGTTTGCGAGCATGATCTGTCCTGGATCGGGATCTGTAGGTGAGAAGCAAGAAAAGTTATACAGGATAAGGGTTGGTCCGAATGCTTCCTCCTCCCGGAGTATTTTGAGGTAGGGTGATGCGGTAAAGCGGACGCGGATGGTACGTGGGCGGCTGTGGTAGTTTATTGCGAGCTGCCATATTCGGAATCGGAGCTCGTTAGGCAGCTTTGAGAATAGAGTGAAGCGCCTTTGGATGCCCATGTTGGGGAATAGTAAGTGTGTTTTCGACTTACAATTCGACTCTCTAAGTCCGAACAATTCGGGACTTTAATTAAAAATTGATAAAGAATGTTGAGACTGAATAGTTCGACAAAGACGTGAGCACTGGTCCGACTTTTTTGTTTCAACAATATTTTATTCACAGAGATAGACCGTCAAAGACCGACACCGGATGCGGAATCTGAAAAGTATTGAAATGGCTATATGACCATAGAGATGTTCTTTGTTTGTGAAGTATTAGAGAATACTTTCGGCATTGCCTTCCGAACACAAATCTTAGCGAGATGTTGTCCTGAGAAAAGGGGAACAGAGCGCCACGTGACTTACGTTTAAAGTGATCGTCAAAATGGCTATTTAAATGACTTCTATCTCATTTCCTTTCCCGCTCGATGGATCAGATTAAATACTGAAATGACAACTTAGTGATCATCCCCGATCGTCTATTCCACTCACTTCTCATTCAATCACCTCTACCCCACTACACCACCTCCGTCCTCATCCCATACACAACATTACCCCCTTTTCAACCTACATTCAATATTTGCCTGCGTACCAAAACTAAACATCCAAATCTTCACAATCTCCAATCCCGCCTTATCGAGAATCTCCTCAAACTCCCCCTTCGTCTTCTCCTTCCCATTCAGCATCATCATCGAGAAATCCATCCAGTAGATCGTCATGTCGCCTCCGATATCCGTCTTATCTGGAAGGATCATATCAGCGATGATGAGGCGCGAAGTAGGTCCCATAGCGCTGGCGATGTTCTGAAGGAGAGTGACGCAGACGGGCTCGTAGAAATCGTGTAGGATCCGGCGGAGGAAGTAGACGTGTGCATCTGGTGTTCGGTTAGTGAGGCTCATGGGTCTTTTGGAGTGCAGAAAACGAATTTTGACTCGAAACCAAGGGAAAAGGGCTGGATTTGAAGAAGATGCATGACATACTCTTCACAGGCTGCCGTGTAAAGAAATCATGAACCATCATCTCAATCCCCGGAATATCCTCCTGCTGCAAACTCCCAATAACATCCTCCCTATCCTGCAAAATCATCTTTGCTCCAAACCCATTCGGTGCCTCCTGTTGGATCGCAACCAAACAATGGCCCCTATTGCCGCCAATATCGACAATGAACGGCCGATCTGGTTCGGCTTCTACCGACGATTTGAGAGTGGACCAAGGGAACATGCCAAGGATCGGGACCTGTTTTTCCATTTGGCCCATGGTTAGGTTGAACATGTTGAAGCGGTCGGGGTTATGCGAGATAGCTTCGTAGTAGGTGAGACCTTCGAGGCCGAAGGCCCATGCGAAAGGAGATTTCTTGAGGTCGAAGAGATCGGCTTGGGTGTGGGATTTGAAATAATCAGGGAGCTTGAGGAATGCTTTTAATTGTTCCATGCTGCGGTGTTTTCAGTAGACGATATTTATCTAGTGGAAGGTTTAAGAAAAGTCAAAGCTCACCAGATCCGGAAGAACTCCTTCATTCCTGGATTAGCATATGCCATTGATTTTGCATTGTGTGCAAAAGTACTTGGTGCTGTCTCAACGGCAATTCCTTCCATAACACACAATCTCAACGCTCTCGCTGTAATTGCAATCAGCTCGTAGTACCATATAATCATGAAGCAAGCATACCGATAGCAGATTCATCAATATTGATCAACTTCGCAATCTCCTTCGGCGTTATCGACCCCTCCGCAGGCATCTTCTCCAACGCCCCCGTCTCAACCAACAAATGCAGCGCAGAAATAACAGACGTCTAGAAAAGCCCATCAATCAATCAATTCATGATGTCCACTTGTCGATACCGGCAATTCGATTAAGTCTCACTCACATGTTCCCATTGCTTCATCATCTTATCAAACGGCGACTCAAGCAGATATCGCAACCGATCAGCCTCCTTTAACAACCTCATCTGCTCAGTCTGATCGCCCTTGAACTCCTTAACCGCAGCGGCGAAATCATTCGCTGCTTTGATCAATTCTTCATTTTGGCTAGGTGGAGCTGCCATCTTGATTGATTGGATCTTGGATCTCAAAAATACCAGTCAATCAAATCAATCAATACCAAGCTCGTCCTTGTCCTTGTACTCGTATTACCGACCGTACTGATTGGGAAGGTCGTACACGTATCGTTCGTTCGTTCGTTACCAGAGTGCTGGGACGACGGTGCGACGCGGGGTATATTTATTTATGTCAATCCACGTTGAAGTCACACAGCAGAGATAGACATGCGTGTGCGGTACTGGCCGCGAGCTGCATCGCATCGAGGTGTGGGTAACCTTACTGTAACCGAGTCTTGCTACCCCTCCTTCCTCTCCTCTCTTGACCAAATCGAGTCGAGACCATCTCCGGCTCAGGCCCAGAACGGAACAGGGTAGGTCCTTTGCTTGCACACAGTGCGGCTGTGCCGTTCGGACGAGCTCCCAGCGCCAGCTCAGCACGTGTGGAGTTATACCTTCTGCCCGTACGTTGTTGGTGAGTTGCATTCGGTTGACGACGTAAGTGCCGGATCTGATGCTCAGCAACCAATACGACTACGACCTTCTTGTGCTGCAGTAGTGATGCCACACCTACGTAGGGCATTCCAAGTACGTAAACTAGGTCACTGGTGACAGAACGGCCGATCATTTCCCAATTGTATCGACCGATTGCGTTCTCCGCGGTGAGACATCAGATGTGGCTTCGTGATGCATCGCATACTTGCGTCGTGGGGTCTTGGTTTTTCCTTTGTGGGAGATCTGCATCTGCATTTGAAGGAATTCGATAAGATTAAAGAGATACAGGCTCGGGAAGGTAGACTTGGACTCGGTCGGCTTCTTCCTTGCCTTTTGTTATTCCTGCTAGCAGATTATTGAAGGTATGATGGCCGATCAAGCCGACGCTGAGAGCTTTGAGATCATCGAAGCTCACGAGGAGGGGTTTGAGGATGAGGTATACCTGTCTTGTCCTGTCCTATCTTTTGACATGAGAAATGAGATCTCTAACGGCGACTGCATATACAGGGCACAGGATCGAGTGTCGCAAGCAGCTCACTGACGTCTCTCTCGTCGAGTATTGTGCGAGGAGTGATAGAGAATGGAAGAACATATGCCACTTACGGCAAAGAAGGCGCGCGCTCCCTTCCATCTCATTTTCTCTGAATCAGTGAATGTGGCGAGCTGACAAGTCATCTTCAGAATATGGAATGCCAATGGATGAGCAAGAGATGGACAGGATTGATATGTCGCATGCCAAATACTTCATGTTATTGGAAAAGAAAAGGTTCCTTGCTCCCATTCCCGAGCATCCTCAGAAGATATTAGAGCTGGGCTGTGGGACGGGCATCTGGTCTATCGATGTTGCGGATGAGTATCCTTCAGCTGAGGTATGTCTTTCGCCTCATCTCCACAGAAAGATTCAAAGGCAGCGCTGACTCCGTGATAGGTAATCGGAGTTGATATTGCTCCAATACAACCAAAATGGTAAGAAGACAATCGACGCATCTCAAGAGGAGAATGATGATCTGATAAACCTTAGGGTCGCACCAAACTGCAGGTTCGAAATCGATGACATCGAGCAACCCTGGGTCTGGCGGGAAGAAAGCTTCGACTTCATCTTCGCCCGCGACCTACTGCTCTCCATCCGGAACTACCCCAAATTGATCGAGCAATGCTACAGCCATCTGAAACCCGGTGGCTGGATCGAATTCCAGTGCATATACGGTGCTGTTGGCTGCGATGACGACTCGCTCCCTGAGGGATGCGACTTTAGGAAATTCAACGACCATGTCTTGACTGCAGCCAAACATATAGGCGCTCCGCTCGAGGATCCGGAACGATATAAAGAGTGGTTCGAAGCAGCGGGGTTCGATGCCGCTGTTGAGAAGAAATATAAAATTCCGTCCAATCCCTGGCCGAAAGATCCAAGGCTGAGATTGATTGGTGCTTTTGAGTTGGAGATGTTTTTGAATGGACTGGAGGGGATGAGCCTGAGATTGTTTGAGAGGGGGATGGGATGGAGTGCGGAAGAGACAACGGTGTTTCTAACGGGAGTGAGGAAGGATATCAGGAATCAGAGATATCATGCTTACTATCCTTTGTAAGTGCCGTTCAAACTCCTTGGAGCTCGAGGAAGATGTCGTTTGGGCTTACTCTGTCTATAGCTATGTAGTGTATGGTCGGAAGCCAGAGACGCCGAAGACGTAGGTTGGGATATGATTGTCGAGATTTAATTGAGAGACTTGTAAAAGAGAGGTAATTTATGTAATGTCAAAAATATTGGGAGTGAAGATTGGGACTCTTCCTGGATATGCTGAGTACACCAGTGGATCCATTTTGGAGAGCGGAATAAGGAGGAGTTTGGTAGCCTTTTGGAAAAGCTATTTGGTCATAAGCGTAACCCTAATCTCTTACCCCCAAAATAACATTTGACTGCTAAACGAGATAAGGAGCAGCTCTCTTATCCGGCAAAAAATCTTGCAGATTCCTGTCATCGCCCGCCAAACCGCGAGATCTTCAAATTATCGTAAATTAATTATTGTACAATTTCAAGCAAATTCCATCTGCAATACCACCAAGCACAATCGAGAGGAACCATACCCAACTGATATAAGAATTGAAATCTAATTGATTGATAGGCGTTGTGATTTGATACCAATTTTTGAACTGGCATGCATCACGTGATCGAATGAAACCTGAGATTATCAAACGAGATTTCGATGTCTGTGTTCTGGAGTAAAGAATTTGTGGTGGAGATGAAGAAGATGCGCAAGGATCTTTGTTAATGACAATTGAAATTCGCCCGGAAAAGGAGGCATTCTTTGGCTTGAGGAGGTACTTGCCATAAACGATGGAACGTGATAAGGACTGGGACATTTGTCAGAACAATGAGATTACCAGATCATATGGTGCAGTAGGCGTGGGGAACTAGAGAGGGCTAATAGCCCTGTCATGGCGTGTTGCATCTTCGCGGTGTGATTGAAAGCCTCAACGGTAGGGGATTTCATCAGAATCGAAGACAGAAAGCAAGATGGTTTTCGAGCGGGTACTTCTCCAAGACATGTCACCACTCGGCGCTTGTCGAGTTCAACCTACAGTCCCAGACGCTATGGATCAGGATGGAAAGTTTCCTCAGCCTCTAGCTCTTTGATGACCCACAATTATCACACGTATTAGTTCCAAGCGCTTGGAAAGCAAGCACAAGGACACTAAAAATCCCAATAAATATCGAAGCATTGAGTTATATTCTTGTAGCAGCTACTCTACCCTTCGAATCTCTAGCAGTACCTGCGCCAATGATAGTGCTGTTAGCAACATCCCACCAACTCCATTTCCATCTCTCATCAATCGTGCCTCGAGTACTATTCTAGATGCCGCTTTTCGTTCATACGACATGCTCTACCATTTCTCATCATGTTATTTCCCAGAACTCCTATTGCTAATCCCGCATAGCGATCTTTCAGCGCTTGAACTCCGTAGCACGATCAAGATTGAACGCAGCGCTGATCAGAGCAAGATGGCTGAAAGCTTGAGGAGTGTTACCCAACTGCTCTCCAGATCGCGAGATCTCCTCAGAGAACATGCCCAGATGATTAGAGAAGCTTAACATATTTTCGAAGACATTAATGGCTCGAGGGAGATACTTTTTGTCGTAAACACCGGCACGCGTCATTGCTTCCACAAGCCAGAAAGTACACATGCTGAACGCGCCTTCACGGCCACCAACACCTACAAATTTTTAGCTCCGCCTTTACAAACATCAAGTGATTCTCAACGTACCATCCTCAGAGCGCTCGGTATCGTAGCGATAAACCAGTCCAGTCGATGTAAGGCCACCCTTCTCAGGAGCTAGGAGGATGCGATCCATTGTGCGTAGGAAGCGGGGATCATTTGGCGAGATGAAGAACACAAGAGGGGCAATGAGAATTGAGGAGTCGAGGTAGTCACCGCTCTCGTAGCTCTGAACGAAGCAGCGGATCTCATGACTATAGCCTGCGTAGTGTCAGAGCGGCAATATGAGGAAATGTTGTTTATTACCCTTCTCCATGATATCTTCGTAGATTGTGTCACGAATTGCCATCCATTTATCACGATTGGGGCATGGCAGGCATCGCTTCTCAGCCAAGCGAAGACCACGATCGAATGCAACCCAGAGCATGATCTTGGAATAAGTGTAGTTCTGCTTTCTGCTTCGGACTTCCCAGATGGACATGTCGGGCTCTGAACTAGGTTAGTATCGACTGTCGTCACTAAAGATTGTAGTGCTTACCCTTCCAGATGGTCATAACATAGTCTGTCCTTTGTTAATTTCGATTTCATAACAGTCAGGTTCCAAACGTACCCAAAATCTCCCTGATTGCCACCCATTGTTCCCAAGTAACAGGCTTCCCGTACTTGTTGTACAAGTAGATCCCATCCATGAGCTCTCCATAGATGTCGAATTGCAAGTGGAAGGCGGCACCATTTCCAATGCGGACTGGTTTGCTGTTCCGGTAGCCGGAGAGATGGCTAAAGTCCTGTCAGTAGTCTTCCATTGGTAAGCAACTCGCAGGCACCTACTCAAACTCAATTTCTGGAATCTCTGTCTCCCCACGGATCGTGAACATGATTGGCAAGGCACCTTCGGGAGATCTGGATTTTCTGAATCTCTCGCTGATGAAGTCCATGTAGGCATCAGCTTCTTCGACGAACCCCATTCGAAGCAGGATGTAGATGGTGAAGCTAGAGTCGCGGACCCAACAAAATCGATAATCCCAATTCCTAACTCCTCCAATGTCCTCGGGGATGGAGAAGGTCGGAGCAGCGATGATGGCGCCAGTTGGTTCGTAAGTCAGAAGCTTCAAGACCAATAAGCTTCTGTTGACAACTTCTCGCCAACGGCCCTTATATTTGCTTTTTGATATCCAGTTAAACCAGAATGTCTGAGTGTCATGTTGTTGGCTGTCGAGAACCTCGGTGGTAACATCTCTGGTGACATGATTGGGAATATCATCTCGTAGGACAAATGATATAGCTTGACCTTCTGACAAATGTATGTGTGCCACGACGCCTTCTCCAAGCATTTTTGGTCGCTTCTCCTTGCGGAAGTTGACTGCTGGGCAAGATGCTGCATGCTCTTCTCCATGATCGATTGTAACATCAAGCTGTAGATTAACCCCTTCGCTGTGAAAAGTCACGGTCTTGCTGTCGGGGCATCCTGGCGGATGTTCTGGGAGGAGGATTGTCGTTGTATGCTTGGCTCGGGCGTAATCGAAAGAAGGGAAGATCTCGACCTCTATTATAGTCTGTTAGCTTGGGATCTTGCTGGAGGCACACCACAGATTGCAAATGTGACTTACCAAGATCAACTTCACCACGGATGCACTCCACTCTCCTGACTAGCCACTTCTTCAGCTCGTCCTGTACAGTAACAGCCTCCCTGTATGGCATCTGCTTTGGAGCTTTCATTACAACATGACTATCCTTTGGCCGTGGGAAGAAGTCCACCAAATCAACCACACCCTCTTCATGTATGCACCTAGTCTGCAGGATATTGGAGGATGGGAGATACTGTTGCTTGGTTGTGTAGGTCTTGTTTGCGGGTGGACAAATGCTGAAGTAGCCGCCCTTGTCTTTGTCAAGAAGTCTACAGAAGATGGATGGAGAGTCAAAGTCTGGCCTGTAGAAGTGTTAGCCATCCACAGATGGAAGCAAAGTATTTGAGTATCTTCTGAAGTGTATATAACTTCCAATCGAAGCTAGTGTAACGTGAAGCTTCGCCGCTTAAGGGCTTCAAGTTACGGAGCCAAGGAAACATAGGGCTTACCAGCACATGAAATCAACACTTCCATCAATGCCCACGAGAGCGCAAGTTCGCATGTTCCCAATCAACCCATAATTCTCGATTGGCAGGTACCCAGTCTGGTTGCGTCGACTTGTTTGCACAGCTGCCGGAGCTCCCATCTTGCAAGGGTAGCTTTGATACTCGCTGGCTGAGTTTCGAGTTGGGAGGGAAAGGAATAGGAGTCAAATTTGTCTGTGAATTGAAGTTATACGGTCGAAGTCTGAGCAGAATAGGCACTGAGACTAGAAAGCTCCGCTGGTCAGTCGCATAGTGGCTCTTTGTAAGCGTGAGGCGTCTTCAAGGGAGCTTCGCGAACGAGTGAGAGGGGAGCTTCACGATCACGATAACCACTCTGATACGAATAGTGCGGCCGCTTGTGTTGTGCAGCTCCTCACCGCCTTCACTTTCCAGCAACTCGTAAAATTTGTGCCTCCAGTGACCTTGAACATTAGAATGAGTGATTATTCATGATCACTGGGTCGAGGGAATGGTTGATTCCTCGCGGGATGATAGTGCAGTGACACGAAAGAAAATGTTTCTTTTTCGGGGTGCAAAAGTGGCTGCATGATTTTGCTGCAATGTGACCCCTCTCAAGACGTTTTTAGCTGCAACCCCGCGGGCTCATTATTGGAGGGCATCGCACTCCGTATGCCGCAGCCACGAAGCGAGGGTGACTCTGTTGGAGATCGCATAGAACAGCTGCAACTAATGAGTCACCTTTGTTCTGGGAGGTGATGGAGACGCTGAACTCTTTGGCAGCGAAGCAAATATAGCAGAGTTCGTAGCCAATTGTCCTTAACGACAGAGCGTAACCGCTCTTTCTAGTTGCTTTTCCCTGATCTACGAGCCAAGCTAGCCTCAGGTCTGTATGTCGTGTCCATAACCAATGTCAAGGCCTGACAACTCAAACGTGTAGGATTTTATAACTTTCTAAATTGTTAGACTTGATGCCGAGGGACCACCGTATCGGGGCCTTTGACAACTTCCATCTGGAGGCCAGTCGAAGAGGTCCACAGGGGAGCTCAAGCAGGGTTCAGAAAGCTTCCAAGGTTTAAGGCATCTCAATCAGTCACGTGATAATATAAATCACTCTGCCTTTTGCCTTGCGTTTTGTTCCGTGTAGCCTCGCTGCAGAAGCTTAGGATACTCGTATTGATAGCGAGGCCTCAAAAGCTCTGTTGTTAGGGCTATAGGTCGATTTCAAAAATCGAAAGGGGACTTATGGTGCACAACGAGATATTTTTGTTTGCTAAAGCACTGTTATTGCATCATAGCTTGCTAGTAATGTACGGTTGACCAAGTTACACTTCAAAAGATTGAGCGGAGGTGGCTCCGGTAGGGGAGGAAAGGTACGAGGCAAGGTAAGTGATATCGAGTAAGTACATAAACAGTGCACTTATCTTGAGTAAATATATAAACAGTGTCAGACGTGAACAACCAAGTACTCACCAATTAATCATAGATAATCAACTTGTCGTATCGCTTGTAAATTCTCGGGACAATGAAGAGAGTTCGGAGATTGAGGATAGAAGGGCTTAAAACTTCTTCAAATGGCCCAAGACAACCCAATCTCCTTGCACATTCCAAGACATTTGAATGACGCAAGATAATATCATTCAGCATTGAGACATTCGTTGCCCTGTCAATGTCCAGGGTGAAATATAAAGACTGGAGTCCGAATATATTTCTCTGCAGTGATGTTTTCGCCGGTATCACGACTCACGACACTAATGTTGCTCTATCAAGGATGCCACATCACTGCCGATGCGATTTGCGATCTTCAGGGTGCAACCATCGCGGCAGACAGGGTGTTGACGGCCCAGCTGATGCACCAGCCTTGCCGAAGCAGGTTTCGGTTCCAGTCAAAACAGCCATCACCATCACAACCTCAACCTCGACCTCGACCTCGACCTCGAATGCGTGCCGTCTGTAGCTGCGCACCAACACGTTCAGCTAGACTAGCAATGTGCGCGGCCACACGCCAGGTTCTTCCGTGAAACAAACTTGGCAGCGCCGCCAAGAACTCCCGCTCGAATTTCCACCGTGGCTGACCGCTCTCGCACTTCGATCGACACCTTTCCCCCCTGGTGCTGAGACGACGCCCACATAGCGGATCCCTATCTCCCGTTAGTGTATTGACCGCCTGCTGTCAATGCATCATGGCCGATGATGCAGAGCTCTCTCCTTCCTCCAAACCACGACGTTCCACCTCGCCGTCTGCCTTCCCTCGACCGACCCTGACACGCTTACCCTCGACCTCCGACCTCTCTTTACGCTCGAGTGACGATTTATGGGCTCCCGATGCTGCTGTAGCATTAGCAGGCATACACCCCCCAGAAGTCAGAATGGAGCCGGAGCGCTCAGGGCATAGGAGGAGGAGGAGTAGTTTGATGAATTCGCTGGATCCGACTGCGAAGGGAAAGACGAAGAGGAGTTCGCGGAGTCCGACGAAGGGAACAGACAGTATTCAAGAGGATCCCAAGCTAGAGAGGCTTTCGGACGAAAGCACGAGTGAAGATGTGGAATTGGATGAGCTATCAGACGATGGATTGCAAGACGACGAAGAAACAGGATTGACTGGGAAAGACAAGGACCAGAGGAAACGGCGGCGGCGGCGGAACACTTTGATGGACCAGAGAGTGGTAGCGGATGTAAAAATCACTGAAGAAGAGAGGAAAGAGGCGGATCAATTTGTGCTGAAGAATCTCCTGCTCAATGGAATTCTCATAGGCCTGTGGTATTTGTTCTCTCTGTCGATATCCATTGTATGTTTTCCTGTCTACCTTTACGCATACCTGCTAACCTGAATGCAGTACAACAAATGGATGTTCGATCCGGAGCACCTCAACTTCCACTTCCCGTTATTTACGACCTGCTTTCACATGCTAGTCCAGTTCTGTCTGGCATCTCTGGTCCTGTTTTTCCTACCACAATTCCGACCACGATACGATTCCCTCACAAACCCGCACAATACTGCCCATATATCGGATACAGACCAATTGCAACATCAGGTAGAGTCCAAGAAGCCACTCATGACGCGAGCATTTTATTTTACACGGATCGGGCCTTGTGGATTGGCCACCGGATTGGATATTGGGCTTGGGAACATGAGTTTGAAGTTCATCACCTTGACGTTCTACAGTATATCTGCCACTTCATCTATACCCTTCACAACTAACATTTTTCAGCTATGTGTAAATCCTCCTCATTAGCCTTCGTGCTCCTCTTCGCCTTCGTATTTCAGCTCGAAAGTCCCTCCTGGCGTCTCGTTGCCATCATAGCAACAATGACCGCTGGGGTGATAATGATGGTAGCTGGAGAGGTTGCCTTTAGTGCGCTGGGCTTCATTCTTGTCATATCCGCTGCATTCTTCTCCGGATTTCGGTGGGCACTCACTCAGATCCTCCTTCTCCGCAACCCCGCAACCGCCAACCCATTCTCCTCAATATTCTACCTCGCTCCTATCATGTTCGTGGCTCTCTTCCTCATAGCCATCCCTGTGGAAGGCTTCCCAGCACTTTTCGAGGGTATCAAGATCCTCGTCGAACAGAAAGGGTCATTTCTCGGTCCCGCCTTGCTCCTCTTTCCCGGCACCATTGCCTTCTGCATGACAGCCTCAGAATTCGCCCTTCTCAAACGAACTTCGGTCGTAACTCTTTCCATCGCCGGCATCTTTAAAGAAGTCGTAACAATATCTGCAGCCGGCATCGTCTTCGGCGACCACCTTACACCAATCAACATCTCCGGTCTTTTCGTCACAATCAGTGCCATAGCAGCATACAACTACATTAAGATCACGAAAATGAGAACAGAAGCTCGGAAAGAAGCACATCAGCATCATCTTGCTGCTAGCGATGATGCTTCTGATGGAGATGATGAAGGTTCAACGGAAGACGAGCAGGATTGGAACACGATTGAAGGGACTTATGTCACTATGGATGGCGATATTCTTCCTAATCCAGATGCATTCAAGATCAATGCCAAAAACAAGAAAGGGGAGAGCTCCAATGGCCAGGCGAACGGACATGTGAGGACGAGCGTTGAGCCGAGCAGGGCTGAGATTGCTGCGTTAGCGGCAAGTAAGAAAGAGCTGAGTGATTGAATGATCAGGGTAGAGCTCTGCTCCATCAATGGTTTGATGGTTGGACTTCATTGTATTGTAAGATATGTGTTATAGATCTGCACATGTGAAAGATTGAGTTATCGTTGTTAGCGAGGCGTATACCCTGGCGTTGGAGAGCTGTAGTCGTGGGATGACTACTACGGTGGGATATATATTGGTAGCACGCATTAATGGATATTGTGGCATATGGCTGAAGGCTAGCAATTTCTTCAATATGTAATTTCTGCCTCCACCTGCTTTTGTTTTGTTTGGCAAGTGCTTTTCAGTATCACTCCTTGCGATTTCAATATTCTGCGGGGAACGTAATAGTTAGTCCCTCTTTTTGCAACCCAACCCAAAATAAACCCCACGTTGATATCCTGATACATAGCACGTTCTTTCTATGCATAAAGTGTCCGGATCGCAGCTCAGAACTATATAGTGGGGCCAACAAGAGATGGCCCAATCAGCACCCCTCGATTCAACCAATCAACGAGGAGTTTAGCGTGAGAATTATATACCATGCACGATGATTTGCTACAGTTGGAGCATGGCTGCTTTCTGCAACCAATCCTTCATTGCGATCATCTTTTCTGTCACCGATATGTTATATCGCGCAGTTAAGGTGCCAACAATCAAGCTGCCCCCAACTCGCTTTGCCTCCATAAGCCGGAGAGCATTATGATATCTATAACTGGAGCCCAGCAGCTACTCCGAGTCCTTTCTACTTTCTTTATCTTTCCGTTACACGTCAAATCAAGCGGTTACAATAATTGGGAATTAAAGACCTCTCCTTACGCCGAATCAAGCTCGTCTAACAGCATGCCTCCAAACTCTACGCCAATACTGCCCAAGCCGCCTATGCCACCTATCCAGACTCCAACTACCTCATCAGTCCCCGGCCAGCCCTCAGTTCATCGTCCAGATCCATGTACCTTTTATTCTCTGCACTATCAATTCCTGACACCCCTAACGTTCTGCAGTCTATGGGCAGTAGCTCCCGGCCGTCAACACACAAGCGAATAGCGAACAAAGCAAAACATATTTTTCCAACTTCAGATAGCAGGTATTGGCAGATCCTTGGTGCAGATGTTCCTGGGGAAGTGCTTCAGAAGATTAGTAGTTGGATAGAACTTTTCAGAATATTGTTTGGGATTATGCCTCCGCGTTCTGCTCGTGTATTGCTCGTGTACTGTTATGCGGTTCGACCATACCTTTTGGTCTCTGCTTCATTGTAGCTGTTGATGTCCGTGTTGCGGCAAGTTCGAATTTATGATTTTCCTAGTCATTAGTTGGACTCTCCCTGTTAAGATCAATAATTGATGAAGAATACGTGCCGAATGCGATCCCAGAAAGCCTCATCGGCCGGGAAACGCTGGAAGATGAACTAATCGGGCATGTTCCCATAGTGCTCGACTAGAGAGAAATATTCTTCACTGCGGATGAGTAGCACGAGCCTAAAGAGCAGTTGTTTTATAATTCCATTGCAGTTCTTAAATCTAGTGGTTCCTGGCATCCAATTCTTGACTTGAAGTAACACTCAAAGAATTGTTATGAATTATCGGCTGAAGTCGAGCGAGTGTGTTTTTCAAGGGGTGGAAACGGAGGTGATTCTCTGAATCTATGGAGAGAAGACCTAAGTGAGGTGCTTCGAATTGCGTAGTTGACCAAGTTGGGGTGTGTCACGTGGTATCAGATCACAAGAGGGTTACGAAAGGAGACATGATCAAAATCGGCCCCCAGGACAAACAACGAAAATGAATGGTGGACTGGAACAATTGAAGAGAAGCAGCGACATTTCCCTGGTATGTTTCCTGTGCTAAGATTCAACCAATTATTTTTGAGTTAGTTTGTCATGATGTCAAGGCGACCATATCCCTCCCGCCTTGCTCAACGTGCCATGGTTGACGCATCTGGCGGCCAATGCAAACATCCTAAATACCTGCAGAGCACCAGCCAGCATCTCTTTTGTCCGATGCGTGAGAGCCACTTGCGCAAGCCTTAATATCTGGACCACTCACAGATTGTCAGAACCAATCACTAGCCTCCACGCAGCCACACAGCACAGCCACACAGCCACATTTGACTCCCATCCAATGAGAATGGGGCATGTTTCTCGTCATACATGATATCGATTTCTTTGCGCACATCGACCATTAGGGGTGGAGCTTGCCTGATTCTGCAGCCAATCTTCCACCGCGCTCACTATTTTGTCACCGATAGCATGCCGTGGTGCCGAAAACCATGAAGCCGCACCGAGTACACTTCAACAACCTGCAGAAAATGGCGGTATATATGGCCGAGATCCACTATCCAGCTTCAGCACTACTTCCTTACTTTCGAACTCTCGCTCCAACACCAAGCTAAGTTACTTCCAAAACCCCTATTTGAATACACTTCACCCACATTTTTAAATCTGGGTCGTCTCTCAATATGCCTCCAAATCCTACCTCAGCAATCCTAGAGCCGTATTTGCTCCCTGACCGAACTCAGACATCTCAAGTCTCAGTTCAAAACCCAGTTCTTCATCCTACAGACCCTTGTACGTATCTATCTCATTTTACACGATTTATTTCGCGCTATCATCTCAGCTCACGTACTGCAGTCTATGGGCGATAGTACTCAAGCTAAGGCTCACTATCCGAGGGAGAAGTCGAGCAACAAAAGATTTCTTCTTCCAACATCTTATTGCCGGCACTTGCATACTTTGACGCCACAGGCGGGCGAGAACGGGTTTCTCAAAGAGATACTGTGGAAAGATCAATTGGATAGAATTTCTTGGACCTGTCGGTTTGGAAATTGCATTTATATTTTGCTTGGATTATTCATGTATTTTCGCTTTTAATTGACCATAATTTCCCAGCTTCGGCTTCATTGCAGGTGTTGGTTAAAATGTAACAACATCTCGCTTGATAATTTAAATATTTTCTGAAAGAATTTGTCTTGGAGTGTGCCGCGGTTGAGGTCATGCCGGCTTTACTCTTGCATGCCATCAGTCAGCAATTACCGCGTCCGATTCCCGATATCCTTCACATTTATGTCTCTCCAGTTTGGCGGCTTATCGAAGACCTCTCTTCTTGCGTGCTTCTCTGATCCTAACTTGTGGCAAGCGCAGCGATAAAGTACGAAAGTCGTTCGAGTCTAGGTTTGCGCAATGATCGAACAGATGCTTCTTTGTTTAATGCTAGTCTAGAAATAATCCCCTGCTGGTTTAAAATAACTCTAGTCTCGTGCGTGTCTGCTGAACCCCAGAAAGCAAATGCTGTAAGAGGCGGTGAAACTAGAAGAACGCTTGGAGCAGGTGCAAGGCATAAGGCAAGGAATTACGATGGAAATAATGTATGGGGAGATGTGTACGGGATATTTGGTCCCAGTCCCACAAGTCTCCAATCCCACAACATGAAAACAAATATGCTTTTTAAATAACAATCCGCTAGGACTACGCCAACAGCGGATCAACAGCAGCTAGAAGTCGTGGCGGTATCAAGCGAAAGTTAGGACAGTCACGAATCTTTTCGTGTCCGACAGTTCTTCCATCGATTCTTATCTCTTCATCCATGGCGAGGCAACCAGAACCTAGCAGAAATCGAGAGAATCCCTGACGAACGCTCAGCCATCACTCGGTACTGTAAGCAAATACCTGGCGAGCGGCGGAAGTTCTTGTAGCGGACCGATCCACTGAAATGTCCATCTTTAAAACACCAAGTTGACGCCGCAGCCCCACGGCATGCAGCTGGTATCTTCGGTTCTGAGCTAGATGTCGGCAGCTAATGAAAACGTAACACAGCTTCCTATCTTGCTCGAGTTGCAGCCTTGTCTAGCTTAGAGCGCGGCACGGGTTGCGGCTGACCAAGGGTATCCACATGGGTGGGTGCCCATGGGGAGGGTAATCGATATTTTATTACCCGTTAGTCTTAAAAATGCGTAGGATACCCACGGGTTACCCTATCACGTGAAATAAGCTCTTTTTATTGGCTAGACTAGCTTTAGTGGGGCTAGGAAAAGCAAATATTATTACGTGTAGTCCTAATTAAGCAATTATCTAGCTAAATTAAGTATATATGACGGAAATACATATGCCGGGTATGCTGTTAGTACCTATAGCTATAGTGGGTAGACCTCTCAAAACTATACCCATTACCCTACCCACCCATGGGTAGTTTGTTTTGCCAAATGGGTGCCCATACCCACCCGTGCCGCGCTCTAGTCTAGCTAAATGATCCACATCTGGCTTCCTATAATGATGACCATCGGGAACATGGGGAAGAGCCCTGTTGTGGTGGCGCGCTTCGAATCCCCATGTGCCCTACAGGCGAATATGCAGCTTTTTGACTTGCTACGGAGGATGTGAAAATCCAGCATTTTCGCAACAACAACCCCTGCTGGTGCAGATACTTTGTACAACATCCCCTGCTGCGAATATGCAGCATTTTCACATTCCTGATGGGTCCTACAAGGGAGAGCTTCATTGGCTTGGAGGCCTCCGCTAAGGCCAATGGTTTCCAGGGTTGCCGGCCTCCAGGCCGGTTAGAGGAATTCAAGAATTAAGAATCCAAGTCGGCCAGGGTAGGTTTCAATGTTGCTGACAGGCGGAGAGAGATTTCAGTGATGAAAAGTCCAATGAGGGATAAGGCCAGTAGTCCTCAGAGATCAAACAGCGTAGACTCCAGCATTTCACTAGCACACATTTGCGCCAGTCTGCATCTTTACTCACTCCTCTTGTCACCGATGAAGCGCCCCGTAGCTAGGGTTGCCAGTTGACCTTTTTATTGCTGCTACCACACTTTCCCGTGATACATGTAGAGGCGAGCAGCCCGCTGTTGCTTGACCTCTTTCCATTACAATTCAACCCAATTCTCAAGAAAGACATTTATAAAACTCAAAATTAAACACATATTTCCGCATTACAAGTTCGAATCAAGTTCGGCTACCAGAATGCCTCCGAATCTCACACTAGCGATGCCTGTCCCTGTTGTGCTATCAACTCAGCCCACCGAAGTCTCCGACTCTCTTCCCTTTAAGGTCCAACATCCATCAGATCCTTGTACGCGTCTTCTTCTTCACTACCCACTCGTTTTTGCGTACGGCTAATGATCCACAGTCTATGGAGAGTAGCTTCCGGAGCGGGCATTCAGTACAGCAAGCAGAGATTTGATGGCTACCTTATGGTGTTGAGCAGGCAGGCGTTTCTGAAAGGCGGTCGTGGACTTCGTTTGCCATGCTTGATTTATTCTGCTTGTATATCCTACATCTACAAAACAATTCTTTCAACTCTATACCTACTTCAAAGTACGTTTTAGCTGAATGAGCATAAAGCCTCAAAAGAAGCCTCAGTCTCTCAAAGGTATGAGAAATTGTGTAATTAACAAAAGGCAGAACCCTACTTTCTTGTTCGCCTTACCCCAGTTCTTGTGAATTGCCTTGACTTTTATATGATCTCCTTGCACCTATTGCATTGTCCAAATACTACTATGTCGTCAGCTTGAGGTGCACACCCGATAACTACAGGCATGATCACCTCCCACGATAGAGGTAGTGTATTTGTCCTGCAACTAGCTGGCTCTCGTTTAAAGTTATGCTTGTGCATATTCTCAATCTCCCACCATTAAACCTCCAAGAATCATCTCATTTGCTTTCTAGAAGTTCACTGTCTGGGTCATTAGAGCTCAATTACACGTCGGGCGAGAAGATCATTAAGCTCGACGATCAGCTGAGTGGATCTAATTGGCCTTGTTATTTATCCACTACGCAAGGCTATTCGCAAATCTACCAATTTGCCATGAAGCCACTAAAAATGCTCCTGACTGGAACATACCGAACTCAACTAGCTCCAAGGTCGACTCCTTTCGCTTCATGGATCGAGATCCCATTCGACTTTACATTCCCATTCCCATTCGCCTTCGCCTTCTCTGCTGCAAGCCGGCTGATCCTTTGCTCGCGACCCTCACTGTTAGGGTCAAGATATGCTTAAGAGCTGTTAGTCAAGAATAATATTCAATTTTAACGGGTTTCTTACGCTTCTCGCCAAACACAGTTGTCCTCACACCAGTCCTGGAGTTCGGAGCATAGTTCCCCGGAATAACACGATGAATCGTCACCCTCTTTTCAAGATATCAGCTCTGCTTCCCTTATCTTAGGAAGAAAAGGAAACTTACATTATCCCACATAGCAACAGACCCCACCGCCCATTTCCATCGCACGTAATGATCATCAGCAGAATGGATGTGCAGCTTAAAGAACTGCAACAATTGATCCGACTCAGCTTTCTTCAATTCTGCGAATCCAGTGACGAAGCCAGGATTCACATTCAATGCTTTCAAGCCTGTCACCGGATGGGTCCGGACCGCTGGGTGGTGGGTATCGATAGGAGGTCTGTTTGGTTGACCGCCCCAAGAATCGATGATTGTATCATCTGTAGCACGTTAGCGGAATTCCGACAGAATTGGAGTTGAAACTTACATTGGAGTCGAGAAGTATGGACAGCGTGAAGGCTATCGATGAATGTCTTCAAGTGGTCGCTTAATGCGTCGTACAGGCCGTATTGAGAGACCCAAGCGGTGTCCCCACCAACTGGAGGATGCTCTTCCATTCTCAACAAGGAGTAACTTGGAGCTAAATGGTTTCAGCACAGGCAACCATCAGCATGTTTAAACAGGAATTAGAAGCTCACGATTGATTTCGAACGAAGTGTCAGCATGGAACTCGGCATTCGGCCAAGGAGTATAATTAGAGACATCCCGCCAGTCAGCGGTGCTCCCTTTGATGGTAACGTGTCGTTGATCCTAATTATACTGATCAGTTCTTTTTCAACCATCATGTAATAAAAACATACCCTCTGTGCAGGATGCTTATCCAAAATCCCAAAGTGCTCAAAAAGCTCCACCTGTTTCTCAGTCGTCAAGTCCTGGTCTCTGAAAAACACAACGCCGCGTTCGTTGACGAGAGCTGCCAACTCATCCAATTGTTTCCCATTGAGTTGAGAGAGCTGCACTCCTTCAAGCACGGTCCCGATGCTTTCTGTCAAGTCAACTGCTTTGGCGACAGAAAATAAGGCCGATTTCTGAGGGTCCGCGAAGAATGCTCGATCTTTTGGGGGTATGATGAGTTCCCGAATTGGATCTGGTGGTATGTGAGCTGCGATTTTGTGGTTGAAGTGAGGGTGGATGATTGTCGGGAAGCCGGAATCGGGGGAGATGTGTTTGTATGCCTCGAGGCTGTCCTTGGGTGCTGGGCGTGCCATTTGAATGTCTTGATGCGAATGATTCTAGAGACTGATATGCGTACTCCTCCTTCTGCTTGGGTATATATGATGAGGTCGATGAAGAGCATGTGGATACGTTTATGATGATTGGTAAGTTCGATGTTGTGATATGGTGCATCAAAGACGCAATGCGGGCTGTAGGTGGGGGCTTGGGTTCAGCGACGCTGAATGGCGGGCTTCGTGATCACCCTAAACCCCACCTAACCTCTCGTTCACCCTTCAATCACGGATTATTTGTTTTTTAGAAATTCCGTATGCTCATGGTAGTTTGACTTTAGGGTTACTACATGCCGTAAGTTTTATTATACACCTTCTCCAGCTGCACGGTGAGCTTGTAAGGTATGAGAGCATAACTTGGCCTATGTTGAACCTTCACATTAACTCTTACACTATAATATTCCATGTCCCTGTGCTCCAATTTTATGCGAATGTGGCGATATTTGGATCTTGGAACTAAAGTCAAACTTGTTGGAGTGGGCGACGTTCCCACAATGAGAGGGCTTAACGTAGATTTGACTTGATCCAAAAGATATAGGTCGCTAGAATCGCGATGTTCAAGTCCGTCGAACGGGTCGAAGACGCCTTCTTCGGGATCGGTGCTAAATATGGCTGCCCACGGTATTACGGGGTTGTGCAGAAGCAATACAACCTTGATTGAAGGGTATTCCCAAGTGGGATGCTCTGCAGACATAAGGCGAGGCTTATCTATAACGACTTCGAGCAGACCTATGAAGTCTGAGGAGCCGGAAGTGATAAAACTGCTGTTGCAGATATCCCACAGATGACTTGGTATGGGTCTGGAGGAGCACGTGAATGCATCACAGTCGAAAACCCTGACACGGAAACGTTGTTGGAGTTCCTCCTTAGTAGTTTCGAATTCATTCAAGCTGATGGTCTTCGGAATGTAAACAGGTATCTCGAAGAGAGGCTGCAGCGACGACACTAGAGAAATGGCTTCTTGTGTCAGACCGAGTCTTACATAGCCATTCGATGTGCGAGCTAGACGAAGGGCAAGTGCTTTATCAACCGTGGTGAATCGCGCACAATGCAACATCAGCATGTACTCGTCGTTCTTCAGATAGAGGAGAGTCTTCATGTGAAGTCCCTTATTTGTTAAGGTATATTCCACACTAGGAATCGTAGCGTACCGAATGCAGAAGATGTCGGAGCATGTTATGAAGTCAGCAGGCGATTGTACAAACGCACCATATGAGCCAGACGACTCCCATGCGAAGAGCGATAGATCAGTACTATCTCGTGCAATTGCTTCTTGAAGCCGAATGAAAGCTTTCCGCCCCTCTCCATAGATCAAAGGTAAATTGACATCAAAAATGCCGAATAGGCAGTAAGCCATATCTTCTATTCTTGTAGTAGTTCGACTGGCTACCCATGACATTCTCCTTCCAATCGGAACTGCCTTCACTTTTTCGCAGTCTTCGAGGACTGTGGTATCAATCTCAGTGATGTTCGAAAGTTGAGATAGAAAGGACTTCTTGTCTCCGAGCAGTGTCCACCGCATGTCATAGAACTCAACCTTTGGCGAAGCAACAAGCTCTTGTAGTGTCCAACCTCGGGTAAACCACCGGCAACCAGAAATATTATGTTCTGAATCGAAGAGATCGTCATGGTCTGATAGATATACAAAGCAAACCTCGGCAGTCTTATACCACTGGAACATTGAGTTGATGGCTTCCGTAAGCTCCGCACTGCTACTTTTGTCGATGCAGCATGTATCCACCCAAGCGTATTGAAGACCGCGAGAATGTGCGAGGTTACAAGTTTGGACGATCTTATCGAAGCCGGCTTTCGTCCTCGTGCGATCGACGTTAGCTATGTCCTTGAAAGACATCTCGTCTTCTCCCCATGTGTGTGACAAGATGGCATATGGGTAAACTTCTGCATCGCTGACGAACTCGAGCGCGAGCGAGGACGTGTTGATCAGCCACATGATAGCTTAGAGAATGTGATGATTTTGACTTGGGCTGATGGTCACTAGCTATCCGAAGCGCGGGAAGTGAATAGGGAGGTAGGTAGATCTTGTTGTTATTATATGATAGACGAGTGTGCGCTAGCATCGTGATACGAAGTACGCTCGTCAACGGCTGATCAGCGGCTCATGACATTTGGTCCAATGAGATAAGGCGCAATGTGGCACAAATACAGAGATTGAAGGCCTACGGAGACAGAACATGAACATAATTCAATAAAGAAATGTTGCAGATGATAGGTAAGACTTAGATTTACGCTCGCTCAAGCAATATTGAGATCGGAGAGATTGAGGTTGAAGGTTCGAAGAAGACTACGAAAAATCTCATAGAAAGGTCAAAATAAGCTATGCCGAAAGCAGAATGTCACGAGGCTGGCACGCATTTAAAGAAGCTGGAGACATTGCTGAGGAGTTTCATGTATTTATCATATTCCTCCCATTTATTTCTTATAACAGCACGCTTTGCCCGTCTCACAGCTATACTCACGAGATAGATCCACTGCACGTGATATACCTCCTCGTGTGCTCTCTCTCCAAGGTTGGCCGCCCTGACCCACGAAATGAGAGTCTGTTGCACATCGCAAAAAAGCCATTTAAAAATAAATGACTCTAATTAAAATTCTCGGTGGTCTACAACGCATCAAATCTCAGCGTTAAAATTATCTCATGCTGAAACACTCCGACAGGAGTCGCGCTTATGGCACGTGTCACTCCTATTTTCGGACGGCGGACTCAAAGTTCCGGCATCTCCTTCGCTCAGGCATTGACAGATATTCGCACATTTTAAGTCGTATCATGATTCGAAGATCAATTCGAACAGATTACTCAAGCATCACAGGTGCAGGAAGGTATGTGTCACATGATTGATTCACTCTCGTATCCCTTTTCCTCTCACCGGTCCTCGAGGTGATCTCTTTCATGACAACTATCTATATATACCTGGGACTTGTACATCATATAATCTTTCTTTGAGAAGCTTGATCCCAAGTTTGAACCTCTGGTCGAGACAAAGATCGATTTGTGGCACGATCGGGTTATCACTGGTCATATTCATTCGGCCCCCAATTTTACCAGAAGATGTAATACTGCAGGAACGTGAGCCTTGCTTGTTCACACCTGTACCAACCTTTGCCAATGTTCAACAGACAGACACGACACAACGCCTAACTCCACTGGGGTTCCTGTTTCGATGTCGCCAAACGACAATGATATTTTCGCCCTTGACCATCATTCTCACGTACGATTCTTCCTCACATCCCTCAATCCACGGAAAGTTCCGAGCAAGTGGGATGTGGCTTAAATTGGATAGTTCCCCTGAAGATGAATCGCATTATTTGGACATCACTCTTGACTTAAGCTCACTGCACCTCACAGGGTCTACCGAGTGGGCGCTGACCGAACAGTTTTATAGGGCACTTAGCCGATAACTTCAAGCCACTGGCGTACATGAGCGGCCCCGAAAATGAATTTTAAATTTCGAATTTAGCTTGCTCAGCAAAACACCTCCTGGTTTCAGCGCTTTTCGCAGGTTTATCTTGTTGATTATTTCCTCACTCTTTGTTACGTCTAACTTTCAGGCGTTTCTGTGCTAGAGATAGCTTTTGACATGCGCCACATTAAGATTCCCTGTATTACTGGTCGCTTACCCCAGAAACGCCTCAACACAAGAACCTTAAGAGTGAAACTCTGGGTACTCGGGCCTGAGCTCCTTTGAATGGTCAAAACAATGCGCCACATAGAGAATAATGCGGCCGACTGTCAGGGACTAAAAGAAAATGTGAGCAGCGATGTCACTTCCCGCTCGCCCCACTGCTTCACGTAGTAACCCGTATCCCGAGGGCCCTAAAGCTCAAATCCGAGTGGATGAATTATCAACGTGGTGAGGAAAGCTGAATACAAGGCTGAAAGCTCCAGCCATGTGGTGGATATGGTACCTATATCTCACGTCAGACCTATATTTTTCAGCGAGTCCTGGATTTTTTATCTCGTGCCTTTGCTTCCTACGTTTCTTCCAAAGTCATTGAAATCGTGACATTCATTTCGGTTTTTACTTCTGCTCGTTGATACAAGATGCTCTTCAATTTTTTGGCGATAGCTGTAACAGCTCTCATCCCAGCCACGTCTGCACTATTCACAGATCATGAGACGGGCCACCAGACATGTACGAAAAACGATCATTATGTTTCATTTATCCGTGCAAGCTGCAGACCAGTGTCTGGCACTGTCGCAGCAGTATTCCTGTTGGGGATATTTCAATTCAAACATTTATTCTAGAACAAGCGCTAACGAACTTCAGATCTCCACCTCTCCAACCTCATCAAGCACCAAACCCCACCTAACCCCATCAACGTCCGACTTCCACCAACCTTCGCAATTACCGGCAAGACATGGGAGCCAACGCCATACAACTGGTTTCTTGGGACCTGGTACTTCACATACTCTAACTCCGTCATCTACCAGCTCTGGCAAGACATGCAATGGACGCTCAGCCAAACAGACACAAATGGCATCGACGGCACACTTCAAGACCTGACCAGCGAGTTCGCTGCGAATGAGACCTTCTTTGTCTTCAAAAACTACGGCATCGACACACCCACCGTCATCAACGGCCAGACCATCCCCGACTCATACACCTACGTGCCCACAGGTCCGCTGCAGTTCGCAAATAATACCTGGGAAGTGATAGCCTGGGGATACGACAGCAACAACGTGCCGTACGCGGCGGTCTATGAGACTCCGATTTCTGGGGGCCTTGAGGGCGCATCGCTGGACATCATCAGCCGTGATGACAATGGACCTAGCAAGGCGACTTTGAGTGCTATTTACGATGGCATTAAGGACCTGAAAAATTCCGAGCTGAATGTGCTGTTAGCGTCAGTGGTGAAGTTGAACCAGAACGGGGCCCGAAATGGTCAGCTGTACCCCTCGTGTAATGCTACTTGTATGACGAATGGTAAGTGGTGTCCGATTGATACGAAAGGAGAAGAAATTCAATGCTAACTATGAATTTTGTGTAGCATACGCTTTCGGTATCGCTCTTGGCACTGGGGGAGCTGGGGGAGCGTAAGATATATGGTGTTATGGTAGTGTTTGGAAGACTTACAGAGCCCTGGAGAATGCAGGTTGTCTCAGATGGCCATGCTTTTTATCTCCGACTAAAATATTCTAATAACCTAATATCCACAGGAAATAATTTCGAATGGAACATCCAATGGCCACCCCGTGCTACCTGTGGAAGTTTTACGAGGTACCGAGTCGAGTGTCAAATTAATATTGTATCACGTGATGACTACGCAATGTGAGACGAGGAAATTTGTTGCACATCGCTATTCTTCCTCTAAAAATACTAGAGCAAGCATATGACCTGATCACCGCGGATTGAAGTAAGACATCATTTCATTCCTTGCTTATAGCTTTTGGGTGCGGTTGTGGCGTTGGGACTTGGTGCGTGGCTTGGCGTGAGATTTTATGTCAGAGGATAGGTCATCGGGCAAGGATGCACCGTTCCATGAATAGACGGAAAACCTAATGTATCCATCCTGGGCTATGACTCTAAGCTTGTAAGCTTGGATGTGGGAAGATGTGGAACCATAATCTTGAATGATCAAAGAGATTCAGGAGTACGTACACCATTTTTCTATCCCCAAGATATTCGACAGCCTTATTGGCACTTCCAGCCAAACCAGCCCGAATTAAACGTCTAAAACTTGATCATTTCGAATTTAAACTAAAAAAAGCAAAGAAATCTAACCGATTTGTGCAAGAAATCCTCCCTGTTTTTCCAGTCATTTGAGCGACATCCTAGCCATATTTTCTTCAAGCTCAGAAGCGAACGCATAGTATCCTCCACCCGGCTTGCGATAACCTCCTCCAGTCTCGGGTTGCCCACTTCCACTCGACCCTGCCCCATCTTCCCATTGCTTGTCATACTCCTGCAACCAATCTCCATACTCATTATAATCCGACGCTCCATGTCCCTTGTTTCCATCCCGGTTGCCACCATCACCATCATTGTCATCATCGAGTCCTCCAGCTGCCTCAATTCCGCCGCTGCGGCCAGCGTAAGTAGAGTCAAATAATGCAAGTGAACTGTTTGCTGGGAAATAGGCGAAGTTTGTTGAATAATCCATCTTGCCATACCAACGAAGGACTTTACTGTCGAGCCCACCCCAGGCGGATCGAGGAACTTCTTGAGATGCGATGTCAGATTGATTCCAGATCTGCTCATCCTCTTCTGTGGCATCAATTCGAAGATGGTCATCTTGATCTGCACGACACTCTGGCTCTGGCACTTCAGACGGTGTATTTTTCTTTCCATTTGGCTGGGAAGGGGCAACGTAGATTCCTTTTGAATCCGTCTGGGCGGATGGTGATTCTGCTTGCTCGATAGCTTCGGATGATCTGGAAAGGAGTTCTGAAGGGAAAGAACTGCTGTCGACATCGTCATTTCCGGTATCGAAGTCATTAATCGCGTCAGATTTTCCTACTCCGTCTCTGTGCTTCTCCAATTCTTTACCGAAATTATCATCAAACTTTTCGATTGCTTCGAGATCGTCTCCGTAGCCAGCTCGCCCAGACTCGTACATTCCAGCCCTCTCTTTCTCAGCTCTTTTCTTGGCAGCTAATTCCAAAATTTCGGCAAGTATTTTCGCCCTTCGGCTCTTTTCATATTGTCCCCAAGTTTCGATTATTTTGCGTTGACCGATTGAAAAATAAGCGTATTCATCCCTTAAAGCTGCTTCAAATTCCCTCCACTCTTCCTGAGTTGGTTCAGTCCTTTGCTGTATTTTCCGCCAGCGCTTATTTCCTGGACAAGTACGGGGATCACACTATCTTGAAGTCAGCAAGATTCTTCAAGACCTTGTATGTAAACAATAAAGCGAGAACAGGGACGCGCATAACAAGCTCATCATACCTGTTTCTTCTGCTTCTTATGCTTCTCACAAGTCTCGTTCCTGTTAGCCCACACTGCTTTGGCTTTCTCTTTTGATAATTTCCTCGTACTCTTGGTCGTTACTTCAGTCATGGTCCTCGCGTCAAATGTGGCGGTAAACGACGAAGAAAAGGCATCTGCTGGAAGTGTGTTCCTGCTATCCCCTATCTCGACACGTGGAATCTTGGATGGTACGGTGAGTGCCTTCTCAGACGACCCGACTAGCTCTGGATCCTGATATTCGTCGGCGCATCCGACCTTAACCTGAGCACTTAACCTATAGTCTTGCGCATTACTGATTGGAAGGCTGTACGCCTGAAGTTCCAATTGCAGCGAGTTGCCTGCCGTTATCCCCTTGGCATCTTTGATAGAAGTTGCCTGTTCGATTTCACGATAGCGATGACGATTCCGTCTGCTGGGTTGTGGGAGATCTCTCCCTTCATCGTCCGAGAGAGGCATCGTCCTGAGAACTTTAGCATCCATAATCCCTCATAAAACTAGAATACATACACGGTAGTATATTTGCAGAAAAAATGGCAACACAAAACTCGAGGATACACGATGAGAGTTACAGTACTAGAGTAGAATTCCCAATCTGGAGTATATAAAGATTCAAGGCGACGATGAGGCGAGGCATCCTAGATGTTAAGCGAGGCAGTCGTCGTCCCAATTAGGACGCCGACCTTGTATTTGATTGGCTGGATAAGTAGCAAGTTTCAGGGAACGCCCACGTCGCCCGCAGAGTGCAGCCTTACATCAGCTTTCATCATGTGCTATGTCGGGCATCCTGATCAAGACAGCGACAAAAATTGGATTGGACGTTACGCTGCGTTGTGCGTTATTCACTAACCTCATTTTATCCCCGCCTACTCGGTCTTTGGTTCTAAAGGCTAGGATAACGGGTTCATCCTTGCCCACAGTGATATCATATATTCGGTTGGGTTGCTGAAGGCTGGAGTTCATTGGAAGTATTAACTTATTGAGCGTCCTTATCCTCATGCAGGTATTTCAAGGTTGTAACGAGGTACAGTACATGGTGGTTCAGATGCTTGTCTCGTAGAGTGTAGGATAGCCCGATTGATCTCCGATCAACTCTTGGCCGAGCGATAAAAATCGAAATCCACCCAAAGCAGAACCCACTCAGAACAAACTAGAAACTACCTACAGTACGCCTTCCAAGATCTTGTAAACTATCAAGAATCGTATTTCCAACATCTCTATCATGCTGGGACGATGCAACTCCAATGCATTTATCAAATGTCTTTCTTGCAGGGCGTCTGCAGTTTCCGCAACGTTTAGCCCGAAAGCAATGTCATTCCTCGCGATGCAGGGCTGAATATCAGTACAATATACATTATTTCGTCATCGATGTATGGGTGATTTCATGATAGTATATGGTTGAATGTATGGTATTGAAAACATTAGAATCTGTCGAGCATCACATTTTAGTTATCTCATGACTGGTTGGACAATGAGGGCAGATATGAAATCAACATCGATTCGAGGTCATTGAAATCTTGAAAAACATCGAAACTCGAATATTCCATCACTGCGGGAATAACGAAACATACCTGAATTTCGAATACATAAACATCACAGTTCAATTGTCTCACCATTTTCAGAACATTGCCGGCTCAAAATATTACTACATTTATGTTTTAGTACCCTATACAATCATGCATCGTAGATGTCCCGGCCGCAGCCGGACATTTCCATCATCAATCATCAAATTGTGGAAGAAAAAAAAAAGAAAGGGAAAAAAAAGGAAAAAAAAAGGAGGCGCCCTCGCTATGCTACAAAATCCAACATTGAACTCTCTATACAATGTCCCTCCCCGGGACGAACCTCACTTCTTCCCCTTCTTCTTCTCCTTCTTCCCACCCCCATCCCCGACATCCATGCTCGCCAGGATATCATCAAACGTCACGTCCCTCTCGGGAGGAGTCCGGTTCACAGTTGCTGCTGCACCACCAAGGGCGGAGGTGGTCAACGCCGGGCTCGTGACACCGAACCTCTCCCCCGCGTCGTAACGAGGCAACTGTTCCAAACCCAGCGCGATGCTACTGCGCTGGGACAGGCTTGAAAGCCTGCTTCCCGGGGCTCTGGGAGCCAGAAGACCATCGGCCGTCGAGAATGCGGAGCGGGGTCCTGGCAATCCTCCTGCGCTGGAGGAGCGGACTCGTCCGTGAAAACTGGGACGGGGCTCGCCAAAACCAGGCGGAGGAGATAGAGGGGACAGCTGGCCTTGTTCCTGAATGTCAGGCATGGTTCGGTCTTTGAGAAGCCAATTGTTGGCTGCTTCCCAACAATGCGAGCGGCTGTAGATGGAGTTGATGCCGAATTCCACTTGATGGGCGGGCATGCGGCTGATGGTCCCTTCAGCGGACTGGTAGAGATTCATCTGGGACTTTGCACCTTCCACCCAAGGCATGTTCTCAGGAGGTGTGGCGGAGAGGAAGTCTTCGACGCCCTCCGTGTAGCGGAGCCCAGGCGCGTCCGTGATGAGGAGCGGAAGGACTTGAAGTACGACATACAGGAAAATCCAATGCCCAACTCGTTGTTCCTCCAGTTCCCGAGCATTTTTGCCACGAGATTCTTTGAGTTCGAGTTTCTTGTACATCTCCATGAATGGTGTCTTGTATTTCTCGTGCCCATCTCGAACATTGTGACCCCTCGTCATGATCAGCGCCACTTCATTGTCCTTCAGCTTGCGTTTTGTGGAGAACTTGTGTTGTTCTTTGGCATCCAGTCTGTCGAAGTTGGGTATGATAGATGCAGCCGTGGGAAGGTGTGGAACATCGAGAGGCATCGGAGGGGTTCGCCAGGTAGTGGATTTGTCGTATTCGTCGAGAAGTTTCCGAAGAGTGACGATAGTAAGCCTGTCATCGTGTATCTCCATCTCGCTTGCCTCTGCTGCACGTGTCGTAACGTTGTCGCGATCTACCAGGAAATCGTAGAGGTCGCACAGATCCATATACAAACCCTTCAGCACAAGCCGATTCAAACCACCTTCAATGAAGGAGTTTTTCTTGCTGCTGGCTTTTGGTGGCCAAGATCCATGTAGATGTTTGTAATAGGATATGACGGCTTTTCTCAGTGCCAAGAAATTTGATTTCCAGCTCTTGAACTTTACCAGCTTTGATTCCTCGGTGGATGTGGAAGCTGCAAGACCAGCAAATACAGAAGGGAATTCGAAGTCGGTGAGCCGCTCCTCCACATATGATTGATAACCCTTCAATTGTAAATACCCTCTCTCGATTCCCTGTTTGGTTTTCTTCGATACCTTGTCCCAGAGAGGAGACTCCTTGGTCTTCAAAGCTTCGTATTTACCAACCGCATGAGCAAATGCTTCGTTATATAATGTCTCGGACTTCATTGCCTCGCCCAAGATCAATCCTTCCAAGGTTTTCTCTCTACTCTCTCTAACATCAGCGATTTGGAGTATACTTAGGTAGAAGTCGAAACCAAGGTTGACGGCTGGGCCATAAGAAAGACCCCCACGCTCCGAAAAGCCAAACTGTTTGAGCAACTTGGCGATGGTTAGGAAACAATGGAATGGCGTTGGTGCATTCTTGGTAAACACAATGGTTTGGCCAGTGAGGAAGGCAAAGAGGTTCCTCGCGTCGATCAATCTCTGTTCTTGCGTCTCCCGAGCCATTCTTGCTTCTAGCGACTCGTTATCCTTCACCTTTAACTGCTCTGGCCCGTCCGTGAGTCCAAGAGGTAGGTATAGATGTAGCTCGCGTGGACCAGATAAGGTACTGCCGAAAGATCGGATTGATTCGTTGGAACTGTCCGTTGCCGATTGTGGTTCCTGCGCGGAGATTTTTGGTGTATATGGTGGGGAGGCGGGATTTCTTACTGCTAAATTCCGAGTCGCGTCTTCGATTGTCAGGCTAGCTCTGCCGTCGAAACTTCTTGCTCTCGCACGTCCCTTGTTGCTCTCCTGAGCAAGATCTCGGAGTATTCGAGAGCTTTCAATGACCACAGAACCACATTTGATTTGTGGACCTCGACCAGCGGCACGAGGGTAGAGGTAAACGTAAAGATCGGCGATCTCGCCCGAATCCCACATCTCAGGAATCTATAGCCATGTTAGAACGTTGAATAAGAAAGAGCACACGACGAGGAATACCTTCTCCGCGTTCAGCAGGAAATCAAGACCGTAGTCAGCCTGAACTCCCGCAGAAGTAATGACCCAAGGGCGAAGTCCATCAGAGGATCGATCTTGTGACGACGGCCTAGAATGAAATATGCTGCCAATAAAAGCTGTGCTCTGGCGGCGAATATCTTTGAGATTTCCCATGCTGCCCTCGCCGTCCGAGGAATCAAGCGTGGAATTTGGCCTTGAGTTCAAGGGTGTTGAGACAGAGCGATAGTTGACGAGATCTGGTTGTGATTGTGATGGGAGCAATGATTTTGCGCGTGACCGTCGGTGGTCAAGCGTTTGGAGATTTGTGGACTCTGCTCCTGGTGGAGGTGTATGCGTATGTAGGGGAGCACGCGGAGGAGATTGTGAATGATGTTTTGATAGACGTTTGGTGTGTCCCTCCAAATAACTCTCCCGATACGCCTGTTGAGAAATTGGGGGCATTCGAGACGAGCGTCCCATATGATCCTCGACATGACTCTCTCCACCGTTTTCGTGCCGAGAAGTCACTGGTATACGTGACGAGGGCCCGTCTCTCCAAGGCCTGTTCATGTAGTCCGCACTCTCACTCTCTGCACCATTTTCTTTGCCGGGAACTGGTGGCATACTCGACAGAGGGCTAACATCACCAGCTCCGTTATCATAGCCTGCATAGTTTTCACCGTTCCCCTGCCGAAGAATCGGTGGCACACGCGATGGAGGGCCATCCATCCGCAGCCTAGTTGTGTAGTCCACACCATTATCATATTTGCTTCCTTGTTCACTTGCTCCTAAAGGCGCTGGAGGAGGTGCTCGGGTCGGTGGTGGTTGTGAGGAGGTATGCTGGTGATGCTCATATGGCGGTGGATCTCTCTTGCGAGGGAGGTAGGGAAGGTTTCGATCTTTGTGCAGTTTAGTTTCTGAAGTTCTGAGTTTGGGGAGGAACTGGGAGAGACGGTAAAGTCTGGACAGTGATGCCTGCTTTGGTGCCAGCACCTCCGCTGTGCTAGTTACCACTGGCATTGTAGCAAGTACTTCTTCAGACTCCTCAGAATATTCTGCAATCGAAGCACAACAAGCCGAAAACAAATGAGACAGGTTGCGGGAATGGAACTTACCCATCTTGGGCCACACGCTTTTCCACCATCTACCCTAGTGGGTTTGTTTGTTTGGGTCTGCGCAAGGTTGTGGAATGTGTTTTGTTCCGGAGTTTGTCCTTGTGTGTGACGCGGCTGGTGGATCAATGACTGCCGGCTTGCGTGGAGACCGATGGTATGGGGGGTACAAAAGAAGTCAACCTGCTAGAAAGGGGTTCTTGGACAGCTTTCTAATGCATTCAACTCTCAATAGCCTCAGGGGATGTTCCGCGGTGATGTATTGCTCTGGCGCAAGTATATCCAAGGACGGACGCAGCAAGTCCGATGGGTTGCAGCGGAGCCTGGTAGGACTTGGAGCTGAAGGACTGTGACTGCTCGGCAGGCAGCAATACGGTGCTCAACAATGACTCGAGGGTGACTGGAGGTTCTGTGAATGTTATTGTTGCTGCTGCGTCAAGAGATGTCGTTCGTCTGAAGTTGTTTGCCAGTCCCTGTGCCAGGTGGGTGGTGACAGCAAGTGATGTAGGTCGGGACAGTCGACAGGATCAGGGCCAAGGAACTGGGTATGTGCTCAGTTTATCCCACCGAGTGGAGAGTGCGATTGGATCTGTGTGCTGGCAACGGTGAGGCTGCGCAGCGGAGGTTTCACCACTCGCGCGGTGTCGTGCAATTGGAGGAGAATCCTTTCGCCAGGGGGGTTTATTGAGGTGTACTGTACTGTATTGAGGGCGTCCGTTGCTCTGGGTTGACTGTGCCTGGGTTTGTTGGAATTGGGCTTGGCTTGCTGGGATTTGCTTCTTCTGGTGGTGATTGCGTCGGGGGGCTGAGATGGGAGGATCCTGAGCGACCCAATGCTGGGGACGACCTGCACGATGCAGGGTGCAAACAACCTCCAATGATGGCGCAATAGCCGTACCGAAAGTGCGCAAGGTGGACTCCAGCTGCTGATGGCCGACTGACTGTGTGCGGCGGGATGGGAGTGCAGGTGTAGTGCAGGTGCAGCCTGTTGACGCCCTGCTCCCTCCGGCGCGACGCGATCTGTGCTGTGCCGTGGACCCAGCAAACAAGTGCTCGGGACGAGGATATATTGCGAGGCAGATGTGTGTTTGCACGTTTGCATGTTTGCACATCTGCATATCTGCATATCTGCCCCAAATTCCGGGAACCGGAGCGAGAGGAGCTCTCCTGGTCCAGCACAACGTCATGCCTTCTCTTTCCGACCAGCAGCCCTTGCAGAGTCGTATTGCGTGTGGATCAACCAGGCTCGCCAGGACGCATCCTGCAGGCAGAACCCTGAACGGGAGAGATCGTTCGCTCACGTGCGCGCAGCAAATACTTTCTATCTTGGGACTACGGCATCGGCTGTCGGCAGTGAGCTTGGCTGGAATCTGTCTAGACCCGGCAATGGTGTTCTTCCATCTCCGTGGCGTCGCTTGGGGTGCTGAAAAGGGGCAAGCGTTTGGGCTGCGCCAAGAGATCTGGGGCTCAAAGGGGCTATGCGCGGTTATATTTAGCTCTCTCATCCTCTTTCTGACTTCCGCAAACACCCAACATCTCCCAATTCAGTAATTCGGATACCACTTACAGTCATCATCGGTGCTTTGTCTGCTCATTGATCACGTTGTTAGACCTCAGGGAAGTGTTTGTTAGAATGATGAGCTGTTAGAGACAAACACAATTCCAGGAAGGATACGGCGTGGATCAACCCTCGAAGGCACGACAAACATTGCAACGAGGTCCACACTCGGCATGGTTCCTTGCAGCTGGCTTCATGCTTCGCACGCCCTCCTCCGAGTCTGCCTCGCTCTGTCCCGGAATCTTTACCGGAACACTCGATGCTTGACGCTGTATGGATTGGCGAACACGAAACAAGATGATTCAGGCTCGGGACTGAGGAGGTCTCTCTTCGAGACCGGCATCGTGATCCGAATCACTTCAAATGGGAACGTGGCGAGTGTCCGTCTCAGCCACGAATTCTACTCGTCAAGTGGCGTTGTCTCAGCATCTTACATCTTCTTTTCGCCGGCGCCTTTCTCTTTTGGCTGGTCTCGTATAAGCTTACACAGAACTGCGGGTCTATCCACGACATCGGGTCATTATGAAAGCACAGCACAAATGTCACTCCTCGTCCTTCTCAGCATGTACCTCGACTGATCTCCGATGATTGAATGGTTTTCGTTTTCGGGTACGCGGCCTCTCGGCTTCCTGGCCTCGTTCGCTGCGTAGTCAGTCCTACCAACGGTTTTCGTGGTAGACTTATTTAGCATACGGATATGGCCCGTTCCGCATCGCATCTCACGCTTAGAAAGCGTATCCAAACATTCTCTTCCTTTGCTCTTACGATGTTCTCGGACTATACTTTCTAGGCGCTGTTATGCTGCGGTACAGCAAGGCTGCATCGGGTCTTACTTGCATAACTCCGTACCTGCATTTTCCATCTGATGTGTGCCTGCGGCCGCCAAGCCCCACATTTGACACCATTTACCTCTTCTGAAGGCGCAATCCTCGTTTGAGTGTTGATTAATCAACTTCTTGTTATTTGCATTGTCGCTGGCAACGTTTTAACAGTCTTCGCGGATGTTGCATTAGTGCGATGAAAATAGTAACTCTTCATTCCCTATTTCACTCTATCACAACACATTGCGATCTCTCTTGGTAAGTACGCTGTTAGTTCTATCCGTTGTGACAACCATGCTCGAATGGGAGCAAATCTCAAGTTGAGACATTCCATAGTCTCAACAAATCATCCTCGATGTCCAAAACGCCAACTTTTTCTCTAAAGCCGATACAAAATCTAGCATAACCATGGCCTGCAACACACTTCTTCTTCCTGCCGTTTGTTTTAGGCTAGAGTTTTGCTTGCTCCGACGGAGTCCTTGGACTTCAAAGCTTCCGGTGTGATCACGTGATCTATCAACCTCAAATGCTCTCTCCTAGGACTTCTAGGCAGTCTATCAATGATGCTATTTGAATGGGCACGAGCCAACTCCTGTTCATCGTGTTTTGTTCCATCTAACTTATTGCTTTTCTAAATCCCAAGCTCTATTTTACTTTTCCGCTGCCTGTTCCTTTGGCTTCTCTCATTTAATTAGACATTATTTTCACTTCACGCCTAATGCCTTAATAAAGCTGAGAATGCTGGTATCTGTGTAATCTCTTACTCGCTGCTTCCTCCCTAAGTGCGACAGGTACAGGATCGTTGTCTCCTAAAAGAGGCTGTAGCACGATGCTGTTGACATCCATATTATCCGGCGTTCATTGATAACATTTGAAAGCTCTTTTCACATGAAAACCTCCATCAAACCCGCCGAATATCAACAGATGAAACCTCAACCTGTGGCGTTTGGATGCTCATTTACGCGAGTACGGAGTGGCGCTCAGGGGATGCTCGCCAAAGCCCCTTAGTTGGTCCAGAAACTCTCTTCGCTCTAGCCATTTCATTTTTAACACACAAACATACTGAGTCCTTCTCATATCAATATGCTGCGAGCCGACTATCGATGTTCTCTATGCTATAGATGCACAGAAAAACAGAATCCTGGTTCAGTGGACCTACCACAGCGTCGTCCCGGCGTAACACATAACGCGATTCCTATTTAATTTTTACCTGTAGAGCCTGTAATGTATAACAAAAGAAGAGACGATGCTTGCATTCACTCATGGCACCAAATTCACATCGAAGAAAAATATCAATCAATTCTCGCATCCGCTTACCACTACCCACCCACTCATTGGAACCCACGACTGTTGGTGACGCGGCCGCTCCTGAAATCCAGGCACCCGCGGACCTTCCGGCGCTCACCTCAAGAACTTCATCGCAACTTCACTTCTGCTTACTTCCCACGGACAACCCACGGTATCGCACATGTATCGCACATCTTACAATTGCCACGACAATGAAAACTTTTCATATGGTACAGAATATCCTGGTCGTCAGATTCGATGCAATGATGATCGATCTGAGAAGATGATCTGGCGATAGACCTCAACCCACCCACCTCGCGTCGTCGCACCACGCCCCCAAGATGCAGATGTTGCACATATAAGATCTCGTCCTACGCCACCACTCCTTCCACCTTATCTGATCACGGCATCGTTCCTCTATCGCCTCCCCTCTCCTTTCCTCAACACCACATCCTCCTTTCAATCAACACCATGCCTCTCAAAATCGCAATCATCGGTGCCGGTCCAGCAGGCTGTATGCTCGCCCGTCTCCTGCTTCACTCCTCCTCTTCCTCATCTCCATCCCCAACTTCAGCCCCAATAAAACTCACTATCTTCGAGTCTGAACCAACAGCCAACTACCGCGCCCAAGGCGGCACCCTCGATCTCCACCCCCGCACCGGCCTCGCAGCAATGAAGCGCGCGGGTCTCCACGCAGAATTCCTCCACCACGCCCGCTACGAAAGCGCCGTCCTGCGCATCTGTGACAAGTCCCTCACCACCTGGTTTAAAACCCCAGAAAGCAAATCAGCAGGAAATCCAGAGATCGATCGTGCGCAACTGCGGCAAATGTTGCTGGAGAGCTTACCCACTGAGATTGTCGAATGGGGCATGAAGTTGGTGAAGATCGATTCCAAAACTCATTCTCTTCATTTCGATAATGGAGACGTGAGGAATGTCGACGGAGAGGAGTTCGATCTTATTATCGGCGCGGATGGAGCTTGGTCCAGGGTTAGACAGGCGATAGACCCGGAGACGAAACCACTGTATTCCGGCGTCACGCGATACTGGAGCACGATCCCACATGCAGACACCGATGCACCGGAAATTGTCCAACTCATTAATCGGGGAAATCTATTCAGTTACGGCGACGGGAAAGGGATCATAGCCCAACAAATGGGAGACGGGATTGTCGACGTTAGTATTGGTTTTGCGCAGCCCGAGATCCTGGGCCAAGAAGCGGAGATCACGAGTACGGATGAGATGTTAAAGAGGTTTGAGGGTCACGGGTGGGATGAGCGATTATTGGGCATTGTGAAGAAAGCGGAAAGCAAAGTCCTGGGAAAGAGTCTGTACATGTTGCCGACAGGATATCAATGGGAACACATGAATGGGGTAACCGTTCTAGGCGACGCCGCGCATCTTATTACGCCGTTTGGAGGAGAGGGTGTGAATATTGCTTTCGAGGATGCAGTCCGACTCTCAGAAGCGATTCTCAAATCGGTGAAGGCAGGTGAAAAGGAAGTGCTGTTCAAGAATGTGAGAGCGTTTGAAGAGGATATGTGGAAGCGAGCGAAAGGAGCGGCGGTCATGTCGTGTACTATGATGGAGGCGATGTTCATGACTCCTGGGGCACCGAGGGCGAGTGTTGAGCGGTGGTTGTTGGGTAAAGTGAGGCATGAGTTGCCAGTTGTACTGTATCCGTTGGCGGTGGTGATTGTTTATACGGGATTTTTTGTGTATAAGTTTTTCAACTGACGAGGGAATGGGAGGCTAGAGTCTAGATTACGGGATTCCATTTAGGACAGGCGTTGAACATTCCATTACCAGGGGTGGAAAGGATTATCCAAAGGCCAATAGTGGTCTGAGCCATATATGGCTTCTTTTTGATGTTGAGTAGAGACACAATCCTATCATACACATCGTCAGACAAACCAAACGCCGGGGCCTCTAGCCCCAAAAACACACCCCACTAACGCCAATCAAACTTGCAACCCCCAGGGCTGATTATCCTCCCACCCCGAAAGCAGCCACGAATCCGGCAAGTTAAAATACTGCGAATCCATCGTCCAATCCTGCATCAACGTATCCGTCCCCATCCCCGTCCCAAACCCAAAATCCTGTGCCCCTCCTCCTCCTCCTCCTCCTCCACCACCCATTCCCACCCCACCCTGGATCCCTACTCCATCAGCCGCATTCCCCCCCTCCACGTGCCGCGCATAATCATCCTCCCCAATCTCCAATGGGATCCTCTTACTCAACAACTCCATACAAACCAACGCACTCTTCCTCGCCGCCTCCAACACCATCCTCTCCGCCGGCACCCCCTGTTCCATCGCCTCCACCTGCGCCAGCACAACCGAGATAAACAAATGCCCCTTCACATTATTCTCCGCCTGCGCGATCCTCGTCGCGCTCAACTCCACAATGTCCCTCAACGCCTGCTTCAACGGCTCCCGAGCAGCAACACCCTGCGATGTAAACGTCCCCTCCTCAGCCATCTGCGCGAGCAGCTCCGCGAAGATCACCATGGCGGAGTGCACCAGGAGGCCCTTTGCGAAGCCCCCGCTCATGATCTTCAACCGCGTGAAATCATCTTGCTGGCCGGGGGGAACAGGGGCGTCGCGGGCGTCGGACGACGGGTAGGTGAGCATGGTCATGGCGCAGTCGAGGCAGACTTTTCGGCTGAAGTAGTAGCGGAGGTCGGTTTGGGCTTTTGCTGCAAAGGGGCGGTGGAGCGCGAGCAGGAAACGCCGGATACAGAGGTCGAGGATGTTGCGGTAGATGCGGCTCACGTACGGTGTCGAGGATGAGGGGTGGGGGTTGGAGAGGGAGGTGCTGTTGATGGTGTTGATGAATGCGTTGTGTGAGCGGAGGGCGATGGTCAGTGTGGAGCCCAGGGAGAGAACTTCATCGTAGCTGGGTTCGGCGCGGAAGTTGTTGGCGTATGACACGACTTTTAGTCTTGTGGAGGTGGATTCTTGGAGCATGATTTGGAGAGAGGTTTGTGTGTAGACGTCTCGAGGCTTTGGTTCGGGTGCCCAGATCATGTTTTCATCAAGATCAGCGTCGTTGAGGTTGGATGGGGGCTCGGTGTCGAAGTCTTGGAGGGTGATGAGGGGTGGCATTCCCGAGTCGAGTGCAGCTTGGACGTTCAGTTCTAGGATTGTGGCCCAAAGTCTTCGTCGTAGCTCGGCGTACAGGGGAAGCATTCGAGGGAGGTGTTCAGGATCGCGATGGAAGCCCATTTGGAATGCAGTTCGGAGGAGAGAGCCAGCTGATATCCAGACTAGATCACCTGCCACAGCGTTTGCGAGACGGGAGACGAGCACCAGGCAGTGTATCTGCAGTCCAGATATATGCAGTCTTCCCTTCTCAAATGGCGAAGCTAGCCATGACTGGCCTGCAAAGATCCATTGCAAGGCCTGTGGATGCCAATCCTGTTCGTCTTCTTGGTAAAAGCAAGACCCAATCGACATCGCCAGCAGCATCTTGACGATAAACGTCGAGCTTGTGGCAGGTGGATTCTCCCAATATTGCTGGTACTCTTTCCAGAATGACGGAATATGCAATATTCTGAGAGTGGATTCGTGCGTCCTGAAATACAGCGCCATCAACTTGTCGCAGACTGGTCTAGGTGGCACCGAATCCCGAAAGTCGGGGTTGATGAGGAATTGGCTGTGAGGTCCAGCTTTCGCGGCTCGAGCCATGGATTTGCACTTCCGAAGGAGCTCGTTGACCTCTGTTCCTTTGAGGCTCTCTGTGAATTCTGGAGTGTTGTTATTGGGATTTACTTTCAAGCAGGCAATCTTGTCAAACTATAAACCATTAGTCAGGTAGGCAAGAAGGCAGGTATGGTGCATGACTTACTGTTCCAAAAGAGTACATCCAGTGCGACTGTCCGAAGAATCTCGTCTTCGAGACTGTTCCTCTCAGCTTGCCTTTTTGTTCGAAGGAACCACGAAGATCCTTTCGTTCTTCCAAGTACGAAGACCCGTCGCTCCTGCCGAAAAATGCGGTGGATATTTGTGAGGAAGGTATTACCGGGTCAACGACTGAACTCTTATCAACATCGTATTCCGGTTCATCTTGGCTCAGCTGCTCGTGGTCTTCCTTCGCACTGTCAAGGTCGTTGGCGATGGCGAGCTTCTCTTCCAACCTCTGAATGCGGTCAAGGAGTGCTTTGGGGTTAGACTCGTCATGAAGATGTTCTGAAGTTGGAGAATGCCACGACGTCTGAGTGCCTTCAGACGGAACCTTGGGTGAGGCCCCATCGGATGGAAGATGTGTGCTTGACGACACACTTGGAGCATTTCGTGGACGATTTGGGATCCCAACTCCAACCTGGATGGGATCTTGATATATTAAAGGTCCTTTTTTTAAATGCTGAATAGCTCCGGCGCTATCCGGACTATAGCTGCAATGGGCCGTTTTGGACTGCAGACATTGGGTGCAAGGATAGTTACGGTCACATTTGATCTTCCTCTTTCGACATTGCTCGCATGAGAGAGCGGGTCTCCGGCGTTTACGAGGAGGTGCTGTACTCGAGCTCGGGGCCGATTCTGCTATGTCCGACATGTTGATGGAAGGAAATACAGTGATAGAGATTGACGAGTGTTCAGTACGGAGAGATCTGTAATGTACCACTCGCTTTTAAAACAAGATTCAATGGTCCGCGTACTGGGCTGGCGAGTCTGGACTCTTCAGACCATGCAGTTGTTGACGCTGGAGTGGCTTTGAAGTGGCTTGCCTCGACGTGATATTCAGGGGGTGAGGTTGAATTAGCCGACTCCAGGCGGGACGCTCGACATTAAATGGGTTGGTCGGGGTGCGGAGTGAAGTACGGACACGGAGTGGGACTAGCTGCGAACTCCGAGGGCTGAATAGGGGGTCAACCATGCACCAAAAATTTAGCGAGCAACAGCATCAGAGTCAGCGAAGGCGTCAACAGGAGAGCCCAATTGCTGATATGATTCACGACGAGAAATCTCTGACTCACAAATCTACGAGATCAGCCGCGTCATTAGTGCACTAGTTCAATCAGATAAGATTGCGGCCAGATCGTTGGGCCGCGCTTACTCCACGGCGCTGTAATAGGGCGAAAGGCGAAGAGCGAAAATGCCGGTTAAAGTTGAATATGCCGAATTCACCGTCGGAGATAAGACAACGGCGAGATGAACAGAGCAGACCGATGCAATACAAAGAATTTTTATATATTGAGCCTCAGTGCACATTGGGAATTCCTCAATTCAGTTTCATTCCTTCAGAAAAGTCGTTTCTGCTTCAAGAACTCTATATTTAATATATTTTTTGTACATAATCTCATAATCTTGATCTACACTTCGACGCGATGGAGCCCACGAAAGTTTCAGAACCAGACCAAGATATCAAGACACAGCCTCGAGATAGTGACCTGGAAGCATCGATGGATTTCCCAATCGAAAAGACTCCCACGCAAGTGGCCATGGAGTTCCCAGATGGAGGTGCAAGAGCATGGTCGGTTGCAATAGGTGCAGCTGGTGTGTTGTTTTGCACATTCGGATATGCCAACGCATTTGGGTATGCCTCCTCCCAGATTCGAGCAATTGTTACTAATACTGATAAATTCCAGTGTATATCAAGAATACTACCAGACCAATCAACTAAGCCACGAATCCCCTTCAACCATCTCATGGATCGGCTCCCTTCAGATTTTCTTCCTCTTCGGAGGTAACTGTTTCGGCGGTCCTCTCTTCGACAGATATGGCGCCAAGGTAGATTACTTCCTTTCCAATCACAAGTCCAACACTAACAACACCCTTCCTCATAGGTCATATGGCCAGCAGCAACCGCCTACGTCTTCTCCGTCATGATGACTAGTCTCTGCAAGACCTACTACCAATTCATGCTCGCGCAAGGCGTCCTCGGCGGAATCTCCATGGGCATGACCATGGCCCCCGCCATGGCCGCCACGGGCCAGTACTTCAACAAGAAGCGCGGCGCCGCACTCGGTCTCGCTGTCGCCGGCTCCTCCATTGGCGGTGTCATCTTCCCAATCGCGCTGTCAAAGATGGTGTACAACCCCTCTCTCGGCTTCGGCTGGTCCATTCGAATCCTCGGCTTCATCATGTTAGCGCTTCTCGGTCCAGCTTGTTTTGCAATTCGTGCAAGGCTGCCACCCAGGCAGTCGTCGTTCTTCTTACCATCTGCGTTCAAGGAGTTGACGTATGTTAGTTTGCTGGGTGCGGCTTTCTTGATGATTATGGGTGTTTTTATGCCGTTTTTCTACCTTCCATCTTTTGCGGTCTCCAAGGGAATGAGCACCCAACTCGCGTCATATATTGTCTCGATCCTCAACGGAGCCTCTTTCTTCGGACGAGTCATCCCCGGTGTTCTGGGAGACAAACTCGGTCGTCTGAATGCGTTCGCCGCTGCAGCGTTCGGGTCCGGGATTTTGATCCTCTGTATGCAAGCTATTAACAGCAATGCGGGCATCATCGTCTTCTCAGCGCTGTATGGATTCTGTTCTGGCGCCATCGTGAGCGGGATGAGCATCTGTCTGTCGCAGATCCCCAAAGATCCAAGGAATATTGGGACGTATATGGGGATGGGAATGGCAGTTACAAGTATTGCGGCGCTGATTAGTCCCCCGATTGATGGCGCGATTCTGAAGCAGTATGGCGGCTATGATCAGGTCGCGATCTTCAGTGGGGTTATAGTTCTCGCTGGCGGTGTGGCGGCCTTGTGGGTTAAGCGTACCACTGGGAAGGGTGTTTTCGGGATGGTCTAAGTAAATGCGGGTTTTGCAAGGAGGGACGGCGCGGAGTATTTTAAAGGTGTTTTTGAAGATATCCCACCAATTGAGGATAAATGACGGGATCTGAGCTTGTATTATACCAGGAAGTCAGAGGGCATACATAGATATCATGTAATTAGATTTCTCTTCTCACATTCACACCTACATAGCTGTCTCTCCAGCTCGAGCCTTGGCTAGGAACTCCTGAACAAAGCCCCTGTAATCTTGTGCTCTGACCGGTGCAAAGGTTTGCGACAGAAAGTTGCTCTTCCGGTACACTTTCAGTCCCATGTCTCGCATCAAGATGTCGGTGATGTCTTGTATCTCGACAGATGCAATCTGCCTCGTTCTGCCTCTCGACAAGTATCTTCGTTCGGACCAAGCATTCACCTTGGCGATGTCGTAGTCCATCTCCTCTTTCGTTTTCGACACGTCGAGAAGTCCTTCCATCCATGCCACGCCCCATAGCGCTGAAACTTCTGCATAGATTGAAGTTTGAACACTGGTCACGAGACCAAGAAAGACAAGAGAACGGTCGTTCTGTGTGGCAAGAGAGGACGGAAGTATGTATCGATATAGACGATATGGTGTGTATTTCACTGCCCGAATATGATGCGGTGGCGGGTTCTTGAGTACAGGAAGGAGATCCGTAACTTCTTTCTCGGCTTCATCACCAAGCTTTTGCCAGTATTTAGTCGTAGACTCATCCTCATTTTTCAGATCTGTTGTGACTCCAAGCCCCAAAGAGTCGGATGGGTCAAAGATGTCAAATTTGTAGTCCCATCCAGTTGCAAAGACAACTGCATCTGAAGTCAAGACCTCGCCATTCGACAAAGCAATGTTGGATCCACGCAAGGAAGTGATGGATGCTCGATGAACCTTGAGGAGATTTTCCGTGTGGAGCTCATCCACAAATTGTTTGTTCCCGTGAAGCCCAACGAGACTGGCCGTGAAAAATAGCGAACTGAAATCGGTTAGCAAAGACATTAATTTATAGAACTTTATGGAGCATACTCTCGTGTCTCAGGCATCAGTTTCTCCATATTCGAACTTTTCGTCTTGTAGGGCTCCATTGTAAGAGGAACCGAGCTTGCTTTGTTCCAGACTCGTCGACATATCCAGTTCCCCAATCTGCTCTTGCCACTGTGTAGGAATCTATACCAAAACGTATCGGTTGCAAAGATTGAGGGTGTCAAAATATTCTTCCATCGACCAGCGAACCTTGCTCCATGTATCCCGAAAATCGACTTAACCTGCACCATCATGCCTGGTCCATTCCCGGTGTCGCGAATGATCCAGTCTACCTTCTTCCCAGCGCCCAGACAAAGAATAATAGCATCGACTGCTGATTTACAACCGCCGTAGACGGTGACACGGTTGACCTTCTCGGAAGTCAAGTCCTGGTAGCGGTGCCCAATGTCTTTCGAGTGCATGATCAATCTTCCAAAATCTTCCGTTGGCAGGTCCGGCCACTGCGGTTTGGAGTTTAACCCAGCAGCGACAATCACTTTGTCGAATGTCAAGATCTCCTCGGAGTTCTCAATCTCAATGTCCCACGCTTGCTTATCCAAATGTCTCGAGATGCGCGAAACTCTCGTCCCGAGCCTCATTCGTTCCACCAGCGAGAACTTCTCCGCGTATGCTTTCAGATATTCATAAACCAGGTCCCCTGGCAAATCGGACCAATCTTTTATCCCCAGTGCGTCTCGCATCGGTAGGTCGGAGAAATCAAACAGTCCAGCAGGCGAATCTGCCAGAAAGCCTGGAAAACATCGGTCCTTGTTCCAAACTCCTCCCAAATGGCGTTCCGAGTCGAAGATGGTGAGTTGTATCTTTGGATCAATTTCGAGGTATCTGCGAAGGTGTTAGGTTACAGCTGTACACGGACTCGGCGGGAATAGATACGTTTTGGCTGCAACGAGTCCTGCCCATCCAGCACCGATTACCACGACACGCTTCGGTGCTGATCCCGTTGATGCCATCCTTCCGAGTTTGGGCAGATGCACAGCTATTGCTCGATTCATTCAAGACTTCAGTCTTGATGAGAAGATGCTGAGAAGTATCGTAGGCGGTTCAATATCAAGTCCGCCTCCTTCTATCTCACATCTGGCTGTGAGAGCAGATAAGCACTAACTCGTAGGGTTGCAGTGGTGATTGGCATCATCGTGCGAGGGACCCGTGGACGCGCTATGTCGGCTGTCGGAAGCCTGCATCCACGAGTACGGCGCGGAAAGAGAAGAGGCGCAGAATGCCATATTGGGGAAAACATTGGTAGGGTTGTTAAGTGGTGTCTCGAGTGGTGTCTGCATCTATCTTCGTTGCATCTGCATCTACCCTCCCTGAAAAGACAGCGCCTGTCCACTAAGAGTCTAGCGCATACTTTATTTCGATGTCGGAAGATAGGACAATATCTCCTCAGCATTCACTACCACGACCAGGGTGAACTCTCTGCTCTCCTCTAGCAAATACGAATATACGATCTGGTGAATAGTATCTGTCCTCAAGCATCAGCGCATCGTATCCCAGATTTGGCATGTATCATTCCTACCGGCTGAACCCTCTGTTCAGTTCCCTCTATCAACACAGCAACATGTAGAGCCAGTCTAAAAAATCAATTTGATATTCGAACCTTTTACTTGTCTCATCTCCAAGTGGATCATTCTTTCTCATCTTCTTTTCAGAATAAATCACTATTTTGTTATCTATAACCTTGTTTATACTGCCGCTCTGCCGATGCAGAAGAATTTGCCTGTGGCGCTGGGGGCGTTCCTGCACACTAGAGCCGGGCAACGTTGTTGGAGATGCCCTTTTTGCGATGTGCAATAAAGCCGCGGGCGTTAGAGATTGGTTGAGGTCTGGATTTGGGCGGGATCTATTGGCCATAGGAGGTCTCGACGCCGCGCTTGAGAAGAGAATGACCACGTGGAGCAACATCCTCAATCCTTTCATTCCTTTTTCAATACCGCTCGTTCGATCATTCGTGCAATCATCTTGCAGTATATCTATGTCTACACAAAACATCATACACTTCAAGACGGCGTGCTTTTGGTCCACGCTGCGACGAAAGAAATGTGACGAGGAGAGACCTCGGTGTCGAGGTTTCAGCGTAATGGGCTCATTTGGACTTGGCGGAGATTACTTTCATTGTGCACAAAGAGACAATTTGTACTGACTATGTTTACATGTGAATTTTTGACAAGGTCGCTATTGAGCAAGAAGCTTTTTCGAGTTAAAGTGGGTGAGCATCATCTTCGATGGTCGTCATTGTGGTGAAACCAGGCTGGAATCGCATTCCGATAGGAAAGACTCAGGAGTTGCTCTAGGAGCAGGTTGATGATTTGTTTATTGTATACACTTTCGTCGTCGTCTTCTTTCATGCTTACGAAGTATTCAAAAAGCTAACTTGGCCTTGGTCCTTAATCTTGTAGCTCTCAATCACGGAATGAACTGTAACCTCTTCCACTGCAACAACTAGTAGTTTCATCCATTGTGAATGTTGCATTTCCAGCTCGAGCTTCAAATAACTTCACCAATAACGGACTATAGATACTTAGCACCATGGAGAATGTTTTTTCTTTCTTTATATATCATCCCTCAGTATTGTGTTTCTACTTTGAATCTTTCAACCAGCCTCACAAAAACCAACTTGAACAAACAACCACTGAGCAAAAAGAAAATGATGCGTTCTTGTCCTTGCGGTTTCCAAGATCTCTTCGATTACTCCCGCTGCCCACTCTGTAGGAATCCACTCGAATCACCACCCCCATACTTATGTAGTCCAACGTTCAGCTCTGAAATCCACCCCTTTGAACGTCGCAGAAGCGTAGGTCTCTATGGGCAAAGTCAAAAGGCAATGCAATGGTGGCTTAATGATGTTCGTCCGCATGGTCCACCTACGTTGCCGGACCATCTTTTCAGACATAGGTAATTGAGGGTGTGGTAATAGAAGGTTTGCCCAGCGAACTCTTGCTCCAATTATCCTAGCTATTAGCCTTGAGCGTTTGAGCCTGGTATACATGGATGGTTATGAAGAATTTAAAATGGGATAGCTAAATGGAAGGAAACACTCCCTTGAATAAGACATTTCATTCAACGTGGGTTTTGCCAATAATTACCTTTAATCATCTTGTGCTAATGATTCAATCACATAGCTTATAGTTGGAGTAATTAAAGTCTTCTCTCCGCATGCTTCCCCTATTACTATCAAATTCAATCTACAACACAAGTATCTACGTATATTCCCAATAAACACCTTAAAACGAATACCTAGACCATATTCACAACTAGACACAACCTCAAATAATTAGAATGGTCTATTGCAGCTGGTTCAATAAGTGGTGGGGGCCAGACCCTCCCCGCAACTGTGGCGGATGCGGCCAAGAGCTGTACGTTCAGGAAGGCTTCACTTCCGCTGGTAGACGTGAGGGACGCGAACTTCGACCAAGTCAAAGTCAATACGCAAATGATCCGACCCGTTTTCATGATTGGCTGTACAATGTCCGCCCTTCTGGACCTCCAACGCTGCCAGACAGACTATACGACCCAAGCAGATATAGGCACAGAAGATAGGGTTTGGAAGGGAGGAGTTTGGAGGGAATAAGCAGGGTTCACATGGGCTCCCTAGTTTGGTCGTCTTCGAAATGTGAGGGTAGAGGTTTGCCTGGCTTTAAAATATACCATCACCTTGACAGCTAGATAAATAATACGTATATCGTTACTTTGAAAGAAAGCCTTAGTGACTAAACCAGAACGATGAAAGACATGTATGATAATTATGTGTGATACATATAGGACATCACGCGAACAGGTTTTAAAGAATGATTCAACAGTCTTGAGCAAATGATTAAATGAATGACAGGTGACCTGCACCATGTGATTGCTAATTATAGACTAATAAATTATCCGTTTTGGTCAAATAACATTGAGCGAGTACATTCGATTGATAGTCCATCTTGTACTTGTACAGTCAAACCTCTCTATAAGGATCCTGTACAGAAGGATAACTGGCCTATAAGGATAGCTTGGCCGGTCCCGTTTTTTTAAGCGGGCCAATAAGGA